>UCOK01018662.1:0-23998 GCA_900474325.1 Synergus umbraculus | reverse complement strand
CTACGAGTATCTGTCATTAGAATTTTTAAATTAAAAAAAAAGTGGTTTCAAAAATTTTCAAAATGCTCCAACTTTTTGAATTTTTATCAAAAATGACTGACCAACGAACTTGACCTTTATTTTAGGACACTAAAAGAGTATACCAAAGGACAATCCAATCGGTCAACTCTTTCGAAAGTTATCGTGCTCACAAACAAAAATCTACAGACAGACAGACAGACAGACAGACAGACAGACAGACACATTCGTAAAAACATGTTTTTCGGGTTCAGGGGGTCCCAAAACGTGGACATTTGACAAAAACTGGGGGGGTCAAATTTTGCACAAATCTAATACCTTCTCTGATGAGAATGTAAAAAACACAGGAAAAGTTATTGTTTAATTTAAAATCAAATAATTTTCACTAAACTTATACTAGGTCTATATTTTGAAATGTTGTTATACTTCACTAATCATTTATTTTTCACATAAAAATAATTATTTTTATCACTTTAAGTTTTTTTCTATCTTTATATAACCTTTTTATTAGTAATCGTTTTGACAAGGAAAATAATCTGAAGATAGTTTTCAAATTCGGTATATTCACACGTATTCGCGCAGTTTCTAAACCAATCAGATTTTCACAATGTGTTCGATATATTGGTAATATCGCTTTTTTAAGATAGGATGAGTTAGTATGAAAATATTTGAAAAAAATTACGTAATATGGGGGGTGTGCATACAATATTGTTCCTACAGTATATGTGGGAAGGGAAGGGCAAAAAATAGGGAAAAAACTGTTACGTAATTTATGGAAGTCCCATGATGTTCCAGTCAATCTTTAAGGGTATGTGTTACTTACCATATGAGCAAGTTTTTAAACCCCGTTTTTTTTTCTACAATTTTTACATTTTTAAACAAATTTTAGTCAACAACCGTCCATGTTCACGATCTTGATGGATGTTGACTATAATTTTTTTGAAAATGTAAAAATTGTAGAAAAAAAACGGATTTAAAAACTTGCTCATATGGTAAGTAACACATGCCCTTAAATCATTTATCAAGACTTTTGGAATCGAGGGGTGCTTTTACTGAATATCTTTTCCTGATTTAATAAATTGAGTCGAAAAAGAAAAATATTTCCTTGAAATCGTGAGAGGCACAATCGACATTAATTCGGCATGTTATTCCGCGCGGGTGGTTTCTTCTACTTACTTACGTAATGCACGACTACGGAGGACGAACGCGTTAAAGACTATATTAAGACCATCCAAGATTCACCGGTTGATATATTTGGAATGGGTGGGTAATATAAGCGGTCGCCGAACGAAGATCGTGATGCACGTGGTGGTTTCGTTCGATGTTCATGGCACGTGCCGAGAACGATCCTGACACAGGTCGTCTTAGTTGAAGGCGATTTTACAATTTTGTGTAATTACGAATGAGGAAGGAGTCGCGAGAAGAGAGCGAGAGCAAGAGAGAATTAAGGTCATTATCCTCAGGTTTGTTTAGGTGTGATGAAGATCCAGTCAAGATTGGCACGCTCGCAACTAATTCTCACGAAATATCAGACCCTTTTTCGTATTAAAAAAAAAATTCTTCACCATTTTTTTATTATTACTAACAATTATGATCCGTGTGCTCTACGTGCGATTAGTTTCTCGTTTATGCACACCTTTTGCTAGTAGTAAAAATAATTAACAATTTTTAATTCTCGAAATATAAAATCTTGTAATTTTTTATCTAATTTCAGAAATCTTCATGATTTTTATAAAATTACTTAAAATCACTCAAAGTTCCATAAATAAGTCTCATTAAATCTCTTAAAATTCCTGACAATCCTAATAAATCTCGTAAAATTCCCATACAATATATCTTAAAATCCCTTTAACATCCTCCAAAATATGGTAAAATTCCTTAAATTAATTAAAATTACTTAAAATCTCATAAAGTCTCATAATATCTCTTAAAATTACTCGAAATTCCATGTAATTTCGTATTAAATTCTTTAATATTCTTGAAAATCCAATATAATCTCACCAAATTCTTTAAAATTTCTGGAAATAAATGTTCTTCAAATTACTTAATATCTCATAAAATATTTTAAAGTTGCTTAAAATTACTTGGAATCTCCCGAGATATCATCAAATCCCATAAAATTACTTAAAATCACATGAAATCCCTTAAAACCCCTGAAAATCCAATGAAATCTCGAAAATCCCGTGAAATCCATTAAGTCGGTAAAATAACTTAATATCCTATGAAGCATTGTAAAATCTCCAAAAATTACTTAAAATTCCATACAATTTCATAAAATACCTCAAAATACCGGGAAATCACTTAATATTTCTAAAATCTCAATAAGTATCGTGAGAGGCTGTTCAAGTATTACGTAAGTACCTTGGGGGATGGGGTCTAGGAAATTTCGTATTGTTTCTTACGTGGGGAAGGGGGGGAGGTTCAATTGAAATCTTACGTAAGATTTCTCGTCCTCTCAAAAAAGTTTACATCTTGCCGCTTACTGTAAATCTGACTGCTTTACAGATAATTTTTATTTCGCGCAATGCAGTAACGTTTCAAGTAACTATAAAGCGCTTTCTATTGGTTGTTGTTGACACTATTCACACCTCAGATATAAAAATCTTTTAAAATGGCATGACGTGTTGTCCAGAAATTAGCTCGTGTTTTGTAAAAATAAATTTTAAAAAATGATTATACGTTCGTGATAAAAATTTGTTTTTAATTAGGGGGGAAATGCTTACTTTTTCTTACATTTTGGGAGGGGGGGGGGGGTTGAAAATGTTCTTAAAAGTACTTACGTTATACTTGAGCAGCCCCTAAAGCCCTTTTAAATTCCTTAGCATTTTTCAAGATACCATTGTATCACATTAAATTTCTTAAAATATACCTTAAAATTCAATGAAATTTCGTAAAATATCTGAGTTTCTCAAATTACATAAAATTCGACAAAATATATAGTCAAATTCTTTAAAATCTCATAATTTTTCCCAAAAAATCGTGGCTTTGAAAAAATTAAGGGATTTCAAAAGTATGCAAAATAATTCAGAGATTTTAATTTTTGAAATATACATATAAAAATTTTTAATTCCTAGTCTAATTTTAGGAATCTCAAAAAATTCGTAAAATCCTTTTAAATTTCTTTAAATTATTCAAAGTCCAGTTAAATCCCATTCAAATATTCAAATTCAAATATAAAAATTCATTGAATCACATAAAAATTCGTGAAAATCTTTGAAACAGCTTTAAGGTTTCTAAAATTACTTAGGATTACACATAATATCGTTAAATCCTTTAAAATTATTTAAAATCCCATGAAATCTCGTTAAATACTTTCAATTACCTGCAAATCCAATAAAAACTCTTTATTAGATTTTTAGATTCTTTAATAGATTCTATGAAACTCCAATAACTGATAAAATCTCTTAAAATTTCTGAAAAGCAGAATAAATTTCATAAAATCCCTTGAAATACCGTGAAATTCTTTAATATTTCTAAAATTTCAATAAATTTTGTAAAATTTGTATTCTCTCTTAATAATCTTTTTGAAAACGAAAATAGTCTGAAGCTTGTTTTTAAGTTAGATACATTCACACAATTCACGCAGTTTCTAAACCAATCAGGTTTTCGACAACAATGTTATATTGATGTTACCAATGATATATTGGTAACATCACTTTTTTAAGATATGAAATTGAAAGAACCGAAAAATATTTTGCGAATAGTGTCAAACGGAGAGATATTAGCGAATACTTTGTAAAGGGGAATTGTTGTCAAAATATCTAAGAATAGAAAATAAGGCAGACGAATCACTGAAGGGAGATCAAGTTTGCTTCCGTAATACCAGCTTAGAAAAAGATATAAAATGGGTTAAATGTAATTGAAATCTTGTTAAGCTTGATTGATATACGTATCCTAACTTTATAAAAGAAATTCTTTGTCCAAAGAGAGAAACTGAAAGTAAAATAACACTGACGGTTGGTTTAATCAAGATGTGTTTTCAAGAATAGCACAAGGAACGAATGCTGTGAGAGACGAAGATATTAATCTCCAGTATAGATCTTATAGGATTTAGTAAAAGAAAACGTAAGAAGAATAAAAGCATTTAAAATGCGGGAATATAGAAAGATGATTAAAATAAAATAGCTATAAATCTGAAATAGGGACAATAGTAAAGAAGCTTTTCTTGTTTTCTTATAATACATAATTACTTTTCAGATGCGAGGAGCTGTACAACATGTGATAAAGTTCTAGCTGAATTAGAGAAAATTGACGATGACACCGACACATTTGGGGTTGATTTTGTTAAGATCAACGACAAACGATTGGCAAAGCAGTATGGCATTAAGACATTTCCCGCACTCACGTATTTTAGAGAAAAGGAACCAATTATTTACGAAGGTGAGTTTATCTTCAGTTGTAATTCTGTAAATTATGATATGGTCGTGAATTGAAAGAGAAATTTCCCGAGGCCTAAAATGTTGTGTAATATGACACACTTAGTGTAGTTCGAATTAAAAACTATGTAATACATAATGAAAAATTTACTTCTTCCTAATGCAAAAGCTTCAAATAATTTCAAAATTCTTTAAAATGCATTGCTGTACCCCAAAATTATTGTAAACCTTGTTAAGGATATACAGGATCCATGGAATGTGCAAAAGAAAACCATACACCAATTGAGTCACCATCAACCGATATATTTAGATTAAATACAAAATGTGACCGACAAAACAAAACGCGCGGATTGCTATTCCTAATACACCATTTTAAACCCTTTGTAATCTCATTAAATCTCTTGAAATTTTTACAATTCGCCTAAAATCTTTTAAATATTCAAAAAAATTTTGAAAATGTTTAGAAATCGTATAAAAGTTCATGAATTTTTTTGTTATCTTTTAATATTCTTGAAAATCCCTTAAGGGGTTAGTACAAAAGTTTTCACCTTTTTTTTAAGAATTTTTCTATCAAATTAAAATTTATATTACAGATCCTAACTTTTCACACATGATTATAGATATTACAAAACTTTTTTTTTTTTAATAAGAAATCTAGCTGGTATGGCTGCCGGAAGTTAGCCATTTTAAAAACTGGCGTGCATGATTTAAACAAAATTATTGGACCGTTCGGGCTGAAATTTGGATATGTTATTCTACACATATGTCGCTATCGCATGAACCAAAATAATTGAAATCCGAAAAAAAATAAATACAAAATGCCCGACTTGAAAATTTTTCACCTTTTTTTAACAGTAAATTGTTTTAAAAAAGGGTCAAATATTAATCAATAATTATGATTTTGGTTCATGCCATAACGACATATGTGTAGAATAACATCAAAATTTCAGCCCGATCAGTACAATAGTTTTTTCTGAATCATGCACGCTAGTCGCCAGATCGAAAAACGTTGTTTGGAGAAAAACGCGTTTAAGGTTTTTGTTCTAAAATACAGGGTGATCTCTTTTAATCTACATATAAGTATCTTCTAAAATACTTTATTTACGAAAAATGGTTTACACAAAAGTTGACCAGGATTGAGAGGGCCATTTAACTGTACCATCAACTTTGACCTTCAGTTCAATTTTCAAGGTCACTTGCCTCAAACGCGCGCCAAATGCAAGTTCGGCGCGATTGAGATGCTTACGTTGTTTTGCGTTTTTCGACCTGCTCTCGATATTTATGACCAAAATAACGATTAAGGCTGTTGTAGGAGGGTCAAGAAATTTGTAGAATACTCTAACCTGCAGGGCAAATTTCGTCGACTTTTTGAGGCCACAGGAAGGACTTTTAAAAATTTTTTTCAAGTCCTGAAGGGAAAGCAGGCTCAAACTTAGGGGACTTGGTTTTTCGATTTTTGATTAGAGGAAAATATCGGCGTAATTCAATGATTTTTCCTGGTATATTCAACGACGTCGGCCATTTTGTCCATTGCCGTCAATGTGTGTGTGAGACACATCGGTAAATACACAAGGTAAAATTATTGAATTACGCCGATATTTTCCACTAATCAGAAATCGAAAAACCAAGTCCCCTAAGTTTGAGTCTGCCTTCTCTTCAGGACTTGAATGCACTTTTTAGAAAATCGATTTTTCAAAAATTTTTTTTGGCACTAACCCCTTAAATTCTTTTGAAACTTTGCAATGCAAAAATTTCCTAAAATATCTTTTTAACCCTTTACAATTTTTTGTAATCACTAAACATTTTAAAAAGCCTCTACATCATTTAGCAATTGGTGTTTCTTTTATTATATTTGGATATTAAATGAAATCATTTAAAATAATAAAATTTTAGTTCTTGAAGTTAGGAGATTTATAGTGAATTTTTTTATCGAATAGCAATTTGCTATAATTTTTTTATTTCCGAATTATCGTTTGACATAATTTTTATTTTATCGAATTATAATTTTACACAATTTTTACAATACCGAATTATTATTTAGCATAATTTTTATTTTTCCGAATAATCATTTGTCCTAATTTTTATTTTTCCGAATAACCATTCGACATAATTTTCATTTTCCCGAACTGCCATTTGTCATAATTTTTATAATACCGAATTACTGTTTAGCATAATTTTTATTTTTCCGAATGAGCATCTAACCTAAAATTCATTTTACCGAAACTGAAATTGTTTTGGGTTTACATATTTGACATCAAATTGAAACATTTACCGTAATTAAATTTTAGGTTTCGTGCTTTTTTCAAAAATTAATTTTTCATTGAGTGCATATACACAAAGCGGCATTACGTGGCTTATAGTCAGTGGCGTACGTGGCTTTTATTAAATCTCTCAAGTAGGATGAAAGTAGTGCTGACAAAATAATCAAAATATCCTGTTTATGAAATTGTCAAGCTGTTAGTACCAATAATTGCACATCCCTGTTGGAAGTAAAAAGATAGAAATTCTACCTATTTGAATCTTTTTCAATATTCAGGATTGAAATAGAAAGGAAAAATGTATCCAAATGTAGCCTTCCCTATCCATGCCAATCTATTCCTATCTCTACAATAATCTCTTTCCTTTTGAATCTTCATCTTTCTATCTTTCTGTATCCTTCGTCTATCCACGCCTATCCACGCCAATCTTTTTCTATCCCTTTTGCAATCCATGGATGCAAAGTGTACACTTGAGAGGGACAGAAAATCTTTATCCTTTTCTATCTTTTTACTTCCAACAGGGATTTACAGTAAAAAGTTCATCTATACTTATTGACTTAATTTAGTTTCGCACAAAAATTATTATTAATTATCAAAATTATTTTTAACTGAACAAAAAATACTTAAATCGTTTAATAAGTTCATGAAAATGTTATTTTGGTTATTTTGACAACACTACCTGGCACTACTTTCACACTTCTTGAGAAACTTGTTAAACTTACTGATTGTTATAAACGTTGAAAACTTCAGCTTTATCTTTCTTTATATATATATGTTGTACGTTGGGGCAGTAGCAGATTAAGGGGGGTCCAGTCAGTAGCGTAGCAATCGGGGGGGGGGGGGTAGGAGCGAAAGCTGCCCCCTCGTAAATTTTGACGGGATTATAATTATATTATTAAAATGAGCCACCGTGTATATATATAATATATATGTATATAATTGTATATGATGAATTTTTGTCATTTAAGTTTCCCACCACGAAAAATTTTGTTGCTACGCCCCTGGGTCCAGCAATGGCTATGACCACGGGTAACGGGTCCCAACATCCAAAGGACCCCGCGAGCTCGAATAAAAACATATCATATTGTGTATTTGTGCTTTTGCGCACACATAGTTTAACTTTGCACACGCAAACATACATGAATCAAAATTTATAATGTTAAACATAAGATAATCATATTTGTCTACCTTTAAGACCATGTAAGACTTACCTAATCCCTACCTTACCGACATTTTTTGTTCTGCAACGATACTTCTACATTTACTGAGATATCAAATTGAAAATTTCTATAATTGAAGCTAAAGTATTAAGGTACTACAAAAATTTAATACCAGATAAACATACCTTAGAATTTTTTTTTTAATTTTAGAAATTTTCAATTTGATATTTCAATAAATGTACAAGTAAGGTTGCAGAGAAAAAAATATCGGTAAGGAAGGGATCGGATAAGTCTTACATGGCCTTAAGTGGGCCTGGTATTCATAGTCCCGGGCTCCGTAAATCGTTTATTCGCCCCTGCGTTGGGGTGGATGGGTGGTTAGGAGGGTTCGAAGTGTGTGCAGTTCAAAATGTAAAACATTTTAGGCCCTGGTACTTTCACATTGGATAGTAGGTAGACGTCTGAAGAAATGGAAAGAAGAGTTAATGATGAGCAGAAAGGCTATCGAGCCGAGGAGGCATAGCGCCAAATTTTGTTGGATTGAAGCCCGAATGTTGTGGTCTTTTGCAGAGGCCTTGTCGCGGCTACGAACAGTATTTTATGAAAGACAAGAAATTTAATATAGAAAAATAAGGAAAGAAATTTAATTACAAGCACAAGTTTGTTTATCTGAATTTTCAATACTTGTGTAGAAAAATTAAGTATTAAATAAAATAAAATATCTGTATTCAATATTTTTAGGATGGATAATATATTGATGTACATAAATTCATACTTAGGCCTTGTCCATTTAAAACAACTGGTTCGTGTAGGTCATATTTTTGTATTTTTAAAATACTCAAATATGTTTTTTTTGCCGTCGATTTCCTGAGAGACGTATTTTTTCTTTTATTTGAAAAAAAAATGTTTTCTTTTATTTTTCGACATTTAAGTTTTTGTCGTGAAAATCGATCTTTCTCGTAGATCAATGGGAACTTTTTCTTGAAACGTGTTAAAATTGATGAATTTGAACAAATTTTTTCTTTCAAATGTGTGTAATCGTTTACACTTCAAAGCATAATTCTAAAATAAAGCTCAAATTTTGTAATTATTTATTTATATGACAATAAACAAAAAGTACACATTTTTCTCAAAAATTTTTTTTCTCGAAAAATGTATTTTTTCTTCACTTACAATTTTTTACTATTAAATAGATAATTCAAATTGTAACCTGACGAAACGGCTATTAGCGAAACTTTTTTCTTAGGAGTTACGATTAAAAAACGATAGTGGTGTTTTTCGCCATAACGACAGCGTTTTGCTAAATATAATCGCATCATATGGTAATACTTATGTTAATTCTAACTCAAACTGAATAGATTTTTTTTTAATGTCACATATTCGCGACATTAATTTATTTTTTAAAAACGCATATTCGCTGTGTACAGATCGCAGGAACGCTTCCTGCTTTGAGTACCTTCTCATTCAGTATCACTTCTGCCCCAGCTACTAAATTTATGAAGAACAATAAATAATTTGTTAGTTTATAAACAAATTTTATAAACAGTTGGCCATATCAGGTATTTTTGATGAAATAAATAAAGTTTTTTCTATTGAATCTGACAAAAATTATAAAAAAATCTCACTTATGATGATTGTTTAAACACATTTAATTAAAAAATGCACTGTTTGGCTTTTTTCAGGGTTAGAAACTTGATTATTTCAACGTAATTAAGTGTAAATGACTAATTCTTAATCCTTTAAGGAGTTTACATAACAATAAACAATTTAAATTGTTAAAAACAATTATATAAACAAATTTTTACATTCTTAGGCATATTTGGAAATAAAACTGCGTTTCTATAATGTTATTAGCAGCTTATTATTTACCAATCACTCTTTGCTATCAATCGATAACAATTAATAATTTTTAAAACATAATTAATTAACAAATGCACTGTTTACTATTTTTTGAGGTATAAACTCGAGTTTTTCAACGTGATGATGTGTAAATGACTAATTTTTAAACTTTTAGGGGGTCTGCATGACAATCATCTTAAGCATTTTTTCATAAAAAAATAAGATGCATATTTGAATTGTTTTTAACAATTAAAATAGTTGTTATAATTGTTGCTCCATAGAGTTATTGAATGACTTAATCTGATAAGTCAGTGACATTTCTCTATAATTTTTGTTGGATTCAGTAGACAAAACTTCATTTATTTTATCATAAAACCATAATATGGCCAATTGTGAATAAAATTTGTTTATAAAATAACAAATTATTTATTGTCTTTCATGAATTTAGTTAAAAACGATTTTTCACTATAGATGATTCATATTTAGTGCGAATCTATTGACGACTTACTGTTTCGAATTAATTCGTAGCCATTTCAAAATAAAATCTGAACCTTCATTCCGAATGAATCCGCCAATCCGAATTAATCAAAATTAATCCGAATAAATCCAGTCAATCCGGACGAATCCGAATTAACTCAAATTTTTGGAATCATTCGGAGTGATTGGGATAAATTCGAATTGGAAGCACTGATTAATTCGGATTGGCGGATTCATTCGGATTAAAGGTTCGGATTGCTTTTCAATGGGTTGCGGATTGAAAAATTCCTTCGGATTAGATCGAAATGAGACTGTTTGGTTCTTATACAAATCCCGGAATGATTCGAATTGATTCGAAATGAATTTCAATCCGAAGCTTTGGCTAGAGTAAGTACCTATATTAGGGTGATCCTTAATAGGGATATTTTCGAATTTCTTTGCTCCCAGGGGCTCAAATGCTTCCAAATAGATAAAAAAAAATTCTCTGAAAGTTTGAGCTCTTAATATTAATTTTAAGATAGTCCGCACTCCAACCTAAGTTTCTTATGGAAATAACATGGGAAAAATTCCATTTGTTTTTTAGAATTTTATAACTCAGCGACAAATGAATCAAAAGCAATAATTTGCATCATATTTTATTGGAAATTTGACGCTCTACAAAAAATTTCTCTTATGATTTTTCGCTAAATTTATTGGCTTAAGAGTTATTCGAGCTCAAAGTTTAATTATTATATAATTATTAATATTGTCAAGTATAATTATTAATATTATAATTATTATATATATATATATAAATACTTATTTTATAAAATATATCCGAGGGGGTGACAACTCGGCCAAGCGGGTGTACACCTACTTCTGACTTCAAGATATTTCAGGATATTTCAATACCTTCAGAAGATTTCACTGACTTCAGGAGATTTAAAGAAAATTCAAATGAATTCACGTGATTTCAGAAAAAATTCAACATCAATTTGATGGTGAATTAAAGTGGATTCAAGTGAATTCACGTGACTTCAGATATTTCAGGAGAATTCAGAAGATTTCAGTGCAAGTGTACACCTGATTTGACGAGTTGTCAACCCCTCGAATATATCGAATTTTCATTGTGAAGTTTTTATTTATGATCAAAAAAAGCAAATACAATGTTTTTCTTGGAATTGAGATTAATATGTGTGATTTTTCAATTAATAAAACAAATATTTTTCTGATATTCAAGATAAAAAAATGAAATTACAGGTGAAATATGATACCATTTGAATAATTAGCCTTAATCCATTTTCATATTTTCCATATTGCAAATTTGATATATTTTATAAAATAAGTATTTACTTAATAATTATACTTAACAATATTAATAATTATATAATAATTAAACTTTGAGCTCGAATAACTCTTAAGCCAATAAATTTAGCGAAAAATCATAAGAGAAATTTTTTGTAGAGCGTCAAATTTCCAATAAAAGATGAACCCAATTATTAATTTTTTTAATTAATTTGTCGCTGAGTTATAAAATTCTAAAAAACAAATGGAATTTTTCCCATGTTATTTCCATAAGAAACTTAGGTTGGAGTGCGGACTATCTTAAAATTAATATTAAGAGATCAAACTTTCAGAGAACTTTTTTTTTATCTATTTGGAAGCATTTGAGCCCCTGGGAGCAAAGAAATTCGAAAATATCCCAATTAAGGATCACCCTAACCTATATATAAAACCACGATTGATATAGAATTTGTTACATTTGGTAAAAATTGAATAAATTACAGTGTACACTAAAAAAAGAGCGCGTAACTTAATTTTTTACAAACAATTTTGTGAATTATTATAATAATAAACAATCCAAAAATATTAAAAAATAAAACTATTAAGTTTAAGTGAGAATCAACACACGCTTTATCATATGATGCGATTATATTCAGCAGCACGCCGTCATTATGGAGAAAACCACCATTTTTGTTTTTTTAATCTTAACTCACAAAAAAAAAAATTCCGCTAATAGCCGTTGCGTCAAGATACAGTTTGAACTATTCATATAATAATAAAGAATTATAAGCAAAAAGGAAATAGGCTTTTCGAGAAATAAATTGTGTACTTTTTTTTATTGTCATATAACTAAATCATTACGAAATCTGCGCATTATTTTATACTTTTGCTTTGAAGTGTAAACGAGTACACACATTTGAAAAAAAAGTTTGTTTAAATCCATTTATTTTGCTGCTGCATAGAGAAAGCTTTGTAGTCGTTACATTTTCCATTACTTTTAAAATGGTTTAATTAAACTTTCCTCAGTTGATAAATGTCTACACGGAAAACAGGCATGGCTGGGCCAACCATATAAATGGATAAATATGGCGCGTCCATAGTACACTCATCTTCCGATCGAGGGCACTCCGATCGAGGGCACTTTTCACGCTTGGCTGATTCTACGTCCCCCCCGAGATGAGTGTAAATGGTTGCAGCAACCATTATCTCCTGTTGCTGCAGCTATTCTATGGTCGCTGCAACCATTTACTATGGATGCGCCATATTTATCCATTTATATGGTTGGCCCAACCATGCCTTTTTGCCGTGTAATACAACATTCTAATCAATTTTCCGTATGTATGGATGGTGCCGTTTTTTGTAGCCACTTTAACTTTGATACAGTTATAGATAAATTTATTCTTTTCTAAAAAAGACATGCACTTCAGACAACTTGACACTGCGTTCCTCATTATGCGTTATACCTTTTAGCTAAATTCATGCGTAGTGCGCTATAACCTTATTGGTCAATTAATTTTGCGCGCGAATTTGAATTGTCATTTCAGTGTCTAGACAAAATACGTCTCGTAAACCAAACACTGACTAGCTCTAGAAACTTTAGTTTTAATAATTCGGGAATATGGATTATTGAAAAAAGTGCAGTATTGTTCACACTTTGCATTTATTTAATGATTTAATGAAAACAATCGAATCATTTCCACATGGGTAATAAAAGAAAGTACAAGGTTTTTTGCATCATAAAATATTAAGTGATCTAATATAAATAAATTTGATTTTAAAATATGAATAATGATATATCCAATTTTGTAGTGAAATAATTTATTTAATAATTATTTATTTCAAAAGTAAATAAGAACATAGTTTGGTTCAATATAATTTACCAAATTCGCAGCTAGTTTACCAGTTATATGCGCGTTTGAAAAAAAAAATTCCCGCAAGCTACGAGAAAAATCGATTTTTACGTCAAAAACGATAATGTCGAAAATTGAACACAAAATTTTTTTCCACCTAAAAGAAAAAATACGTGCTTCATGAAATCGACCGCATAACAACATATTTGATTATTTTTAAAATACAAAAATGTGACTTGCGCAGACCGGTTGTTTTGAAATGAAAAGGGCCCATAGCTTTATTAAAAAATCAATTTAAATTATTTAAGGGGATCTCATGGACGAAGAGAATGTTCTTGAGTTTTTGACGAGCTTGGAAGCAATGGATTTACCTGATCGCATCGAAGAAGTTAACGCAAAGATCCTTAAAAATTTTGTCGAAGAAGCAGATTTTGTAGCAGTTCTCTTCTGTAAGTCTCCTTTTTACCACTTTTCTTAAGCTTGTCAAAGCATACTTCATTAGGACATCGATAAGATGTTAATATTTAATACCATAAACTTGACAATATCTTAATATTTCTTTAATCTGATTTATATGTATTTAATACCACAACTATATCGAGGTCCTTCTGAATGGAAAATGCAATGCTTATATACAGCCTTTTGAAACAGCTGTGCACTTAAAACTCATACTAAATATCATTGTCGTTACTATATAGTAGATTATTACAGAGAAAAATAGGTATATTAAAATTATTCCATGCCTGAAAATGTCATGGAATTAATTAATGAAAGGTATTTATTATCGGATTCATGTTTTAAGACTCGAATTTTTCATTCCTTACGTAAATAATGCAAGTAACGAGTAATTTTATATAAATGGATAATTTTATGTATATAGGACTTACAGCTTATAAACAGGGACAAACAGAATTGAACTCCGGCCTGTTTATTTTATGCATTTATTATGTTTAAAATTGTTGTAAGTTTGGATAATCATAAACATTATTAATTACAAGAATTATATAATAGATATGTTTATTCATCATATGCAAGTATACTAAATTGTTTAACTAATCTTTAGTAATAGTGTAACGTGTATTCGAATAACTATTTATGCAAACATGCACACAAATTATTACGTGTAGAAAGAAATTTTTAAATTAATTTTGAATTAATTTTTAACTATAAAATTTTAATTTTAAAAAATGATTTTAAATTAAAATTTTTATTTTTTATTTTTTATTTTTCAAATTAATTTTGAGTTGAAAATTGTTATAAGCAATACAGAATTTCCCTCAATATTTTCTTTCATCCCATCACTTTTAGGTAATTGGTCAAAAATGACTTGTCACATTCCATTTTTGTTTCCTAAAGACACATGCATTATTACACAAAATACTTGTAAATAATACCTACATGTGAATTATTTTTGTGTGTGTCAATGTGACCAGGTCCTGATACGGAGCGATGCACAGGAGCTGGTTCCAGTAAGTATACTTTTACTTAAATTTACAGGTCTTTTCTGTGAATTCAACGACTCTGCCCTAAATTTGAGACTATTATGTGATTACATAATATACATAACTATACGTATATATCCTTTTGGTTGAAATTAGTGCTCTATCGCAAAAAATTATCTTATCAACCATACATCACCACCTTTCATTTTTCATATATCGATCTCTGCAAGGAAAGTTTTATCATAAAAAGAAAAATCATATAAAGTGCAGCATAACCATTAACAACTTTTGTGTAAAAACAATTACACGGTGATCCCATATAGGTATTATATATTAACAATGTGGTATAAATAATAGACCACATGGAAAGGTTCTACGGAAATTTTATGTGAAAATTTAACTAGAATTTTCACACGCAAATGTATGCAAAATAATAGAGAAATTTATAATTTTTGAAATATAGAAAATTGTAATCCCTTGTCTATAATTTCAGAAATCTCCATAAGTTTCGTAAGATTCTTTAAAATCCCTTTAATATCCTTCAAAATTCGTATTAAAATTACTTATTACCTTAATAAAATCTCGTAAGATCCCTTAAAATTATTTAAAACCCCTGAAATGTCATGAAATCCATTAAAATTCCTGAAAATCAACTGAAATTTCGTAAAATCCCTTGAGTCCCTTCAAAATCCTTTAAATTTTAAAATTCACTTCATACTTGATATATTCCTTACAATTCGACAATCTTTTGCTATATCCCTTAAATTTATTTAAAGTTCTATAAAATAATATAAAATTCCTTTAAGTTTCTCAAAGTCACTACAAACTGACGTTATAACCCTTAAAATTACTCAAAATCCCATGAAAACTTATAAAATCCCTTGAAATCACAAAAGTCGTTAAAATAATTTAATATCCTATGAAATATCGTAAAATCTCTAAAAATTACATAAAATTTCAGGCAATTTCGTAAAATCCTTTACATAAGATTCCTCGAAATACTGTGAAATCAATTAATATTTTTTAAATCTCAATAAAATTCGAAAAATCCTTTTAAATTCCTTAACATTATTCAAGGTTCCATGAAATCTGATTACATCTATTAAAATATCTTAAAATCCAGTGGAATTTTGTAAAAATCCTAAAAATCACCTTAAATTTTCTCAAATTTCTTAAAATTCCACAAAATATATAGTAACATCCCTTGATGTGGTTGTTAAATATCATGGAATTAAAACTTTATTTATTGCACAAAAATTTATTGCTTCGATAATACTATCTAGAAAGGGTTTTCGACTTACCACTCAACATCAGACATAAAACATAATTTCTATTTATTAGGTATGAAAATTTTAGTTGAATTTCCGTAGAATCTTTCAACGTGGGAGAATGCGAAAGAGTACTTTTAAATTTGTCCATTCGTGTTGTCTTAACGCGTTCAATGTAGTCAATGTTGAATTAACAGATTATTATAATAATTATCATCATCAAATTAACTTTTTGAATGCATGTGTTTGTTAATGCTATAGATGTAATTAATTATGTATATTAATTGATGCAATTTTGCACGCTAAAATTCAAGCAACTATTAAATTCAATCCTTCAAGGAAAATAAAATCATACACGGAGAGAAAAGATGTGGTTGGGCTAACCATAAATATTTAAAAATATGGGGCAATCATATCTACGGTTGGTGCAACTATAGTTTGGTCAGCGAAACCAAAAAAAAAGAGATAAGTTATAAGTAATTGAATGGTTGCGCTGACTAAACCATTGCTGCAACAATCATAACTATGGTTGCCTTATATTTTTCAATTTAACATGGTTGGCCCAACCATAGCTTTCTCTCCCTGTAAAATTAGATATTTTCCCAAATACGTGTTGTATACGATTTTCAAAACCTTGAAGGTACTGGATTTTTTCTCAATATAAATATAACTGATCAGAATCTTGTCTTGTTGTCCTTAAATAATATAATCATAAACATAGGCTCACATCGTAACTGCTTCATCATATTTCTCGACCAAGATGTAACAAGATACCTTGGCCTGTTTAACCAGTCATCAATATGTGTATCTATATAGAATGCGTAATCTCAGTGTAAATACCAAACCATGAGATACGTTAGAAATCCTTGCGAATTAATTTTAGTAGCTCGAAGTTTTTTAATTTTGAACTATGATTTTCGTTTTTAATTTAAAATAAAAGCGAATGTCATGCGATAATTTTTCATCTTGGTTTAAAATGGGACAGACAAACCGGATTGTAAGAAGTGTGCAAAGGCCCTTCAAGAACTGGAGAACATCGACGACGAGGCCGATCAGCTGGGTATCGGATTCGTTAAGATCGCTGACGAACGACTCGCCGAGGAGTACAATCTCGGACCGTTACCTGTTTTGGTCTACTACAGACATCAGATACCCATCGTATACGAACGTAAGAGCATCGATTTCTTCATATTTCTACATTTCTTCATATTTTTTGCATACACTCAAAAAAATTGCTACCTGTTAACCACTTGTTGGAATTAAAAAAACAGAACGTCTATCTATTTGAATTTTTTTTCCTAGCTGGAAGTAAAGAGATAGAACTTTTCTATTTCTTCCAAGTATCCATTTTGCATACTCAAAACGATATCCCTTTCTATCCACCATTGTATCCCCCTGTCCGATGATATCTATCTCTTCCTATCTCAGAGTCTATACCTGTGTCTGGTAATATCTATCTCTTCCTATTTCTCAGCCTATCCAGATTTCTGGTAATATCTATCTCTTTCTTTCTCTTAGTCTATTTATTCGAAAAAAATCGTATTCCTTTCTATCCTTAATTCAATGCCATCCACACTTATCTCTTTGAATCTCATCTTTTATATCCCTTTTTATACCTTGTTTACACCCACCTATCTCTTTCTATCTCCATCTCAATGCACATTAACGTCTATCTCATTCAATCTCCACTTCTCTATCTCTTTCTATCTTTTATTTATCCTCGTCTATCTCTTTGCCAATCACCGTTCTCTCCTATCTCTTTCAATCTCCTCTTCTCTATCTCTTTCTATGTCTGTATATACCTATCTATAATTTTTTATCTCTTTTTCAATCTTAATTCACTTTTATCTATTTTAATCTCTAGTTCTCTATTCCTTTCTATCTCCATTTCAATTTACATTCACGCTCATCTCTTTAAATCTCCTCTTTTTTACCCTTTTTTATATCCTTTTCAATCCTTTTTGTAAATAAATTTTCTAAATAAATTTGAATAGAAAAGAGTATTGAAAAAAAGAGAAAGACATAGATGAAGATATGGGAGAGATTGAAAGGTGGAGAAAAGTGGATATTTTGAGAGAGAGAAAATGAAAAAGATTGGGGCGAATTTAGAATGACAACAAGATAGAAAGGTATAGACGATGATAGGAGGGAGATATACGGGAATATAGATGTGGGTATTGAAAGAGATAGGTGCGGATATGGATTGAAATGGAAATAGAAAGGGAGAGAAAACTGTAGATTAAAAGCAAATTGAGATTGACAAGGAGATAGAAACAAAGATAGAAACAGATAGAACAGTGGGGATTGAAACAGATAGGAGAGAACGGCGATTGATAAGGAGATAGAAAGAGATAGACGGTGATGGATGAAAGATAAAAAGAAATAGAGAAGTGGTGATTGAACCATATAGTAGTAAATTTAAATTGACAAGAAAATAGAAAGAGATAGATAAGGATAGAGGAGAGATTGGAAGGGACATAAAAGTGGGAGTAAAAGAGATTGGAGCGAATTTTGATTGACAAGATAATGGAAAGGTATAAGCGATAATAGGAGAAAGATAGACAGGAATAAACAAGTGAGAATTCAAAGAGATTGGAGTGGATTGCAATGGAAATATAAAAGAATACACAGATATATACAGAGATGGAAAGAGATAAGAAGTGGAGATTGAAAGAAATAGGAGAGAACGGTGTTTGACAAAGAGGTAGAAAGAGATAGAAAAGTACTGATTGAAAGATATAGGCGTTGAGGTGGATTGAGATGGAGATGGAAAAAGATAAAAAGGGATAGAAAAGAGGAAATTTAAAGAGGTAAGCGTGAATTTGGATTTAAATGGAGATAGAAAGGAATAGAGAACTGGAGATTAAAAGAGATAAAAGCGAATTGAGATTAAAAAGGAGATAGAAAGGTATAGACTGTTATATACAGAGATAGAAAGAGAAAGAGGGGATAGGCTAGAGATAGAAAAGGTTAAACAATCGTTATTCCTTTCTATCATAGAGATAGAAGGAGATAAAAAGGGATAGGATTTCTATTTCTTTACTTCCAGCAGAGTTAATCTTCTGGATTGAAATAGAAAGGATACATTCTTTGAAAAAATTATTTTAATTGACTAGAATCCATAATAATTTCGTAGAAATATTTTAAATTATATGAACATGCTTAAAATATATTTAAATCTCTTGAAATTCCATAAAATCACATAAGGTGCATTTGTTTAGAGTATTTATTAATTTTCCAGACGAGTTAAGTCGAGAAGAAGACGTTCTGGAGTGGCTGGTGGCTAACAAGAGCACAGGAGACGAGGAAGATGTCATTGAAGATGTGACGGCTAAGACTCTTAACACCCTCATTGGCAACATCGACAACCTGGTTGTACTGTTCTGTTCGTATTCAAGGTTTTTTTTACGTGTTTCCAAAAAAAAAACCTTCTTTTGCTAGGATTGTTTTTTTAATTTTACGATTTTGAACAATTTGAATTCGTTTTACTGTATTTGTAATGCAGATGATCACGGGGATGAGGATTCTATGCAAGTTTTACACGAACTTGAGAAGATTGATGATGATTGCGACAAGCATGGAATTCAGTTTGTTAAAATTGATGATGACAAGGCCGCTAAGGAGTTTGGAATTGATTCTGTTCCTGCTATCGTCTACTTTGAAAAGCAACTTCCCAATGTTTATGATGGTATAGTATATTGTGCATATTGGGGCGTAAAGGAGGTTATTTTGGTGAGTGTGAAGTTTGAATCACACAAGGCAAAATATCCTCCTTTTGATCTTGATGGAAGTATTAATTTTGTATCCGGCTCCCTCTGAAAATGCGACGTCGAGATTGGATTCGATAAAAATGTGCTTTCCATTTTGTATAGATTATATACGTCGCTTCGTATATCATGAACAGTGTGAAGTTGGATATAGATCAATTTACCATAGCAGTTCGTCTTTGTAAGTAAAGATGGTGCCACTGAAAAGTACTTTATGCCCACTTCAGCAGGCGTAAAGTTCTTATGCGACCTCTATGGTCATCGGACTGAAATTGGCACCTTCATGCTGATTAAGCAAATACCAAAAGGAGCGTTTTCAGGGGGGATCGGACCAAAAATGCTTTTTAAATTAAATCCAAAAATTATTTGGATTTGACTAAGTTAAGCATTTGTTGATAATTATTTCATTTCATTCACAGGTGATGTTGAGAATGAAGACGAAATTCTCGAGTGGTTGTTATCCCAGCTGGAAAAAGATGAAATTGAAGATGTTACCGATGAGATGCTGGACCGTTTGGTCAAGGAAGGAAAAACTTTAGCAGTTCTTTTTTGTAAGTAACTTCTTTCCTTCTGAGTATTATTCTATGAACTGATTCTAATCAAAAATATACTTCTTTCTAGATGACAACAACGATCGTAAGTCTCAGAGAGTGTTAAATGAGCTGGAGAACATTGATGATGAGTGTGATCAACTTGGTGTCATCTTTGTAAAAATTGACAATCCCGAAGAAGCAAAGGAATATGGAATAGAAAAGGTTCCTAGTTTATTGTATTTCGAAAAAGGAATTCCAACGTTATACGAGGGCAATTTGGAGGAAGAAGAAAAAGTATTGAAGTGGCTGGACCATCAGCAAAAGAGCGATCAAATTGAGGACATTACTGATGAGATGCTGGACATGGTAATCGATAAAATGCCTCATGTTGCTGTCCTTTTCTGTGAGTATCAAATATACTTACTTCGATGCTTGAAGAAAATACAAATAAATAAATAAATAAATAAATAATACCAAAAAAATAATTTAATTTCACAGACGATAAAGATCAAAAGAAAAGCCAGAAGATCCTATCAGAGCTCGAAAATATAGACGATGATTGCGATCAACATAACATAGCATTTGTCAAAATAGATGATGAAGAAGAGGCTAAAGAATACGGAATTGATGAATTACCTACCCTTGTATTTTTCGAGAAAAAGATACCTCACGTTTATGAAGGTAACTTAGTGAAATTATATTTTGGAACTTTTCATCTGATAAAATTTACAGAAAATACAAGTTTCTCTGAACATTCTTTATTAGGTGACCTCATGAATGAAGATCAACTCCTCGGGTGGCTCCTGCATCAAAAGAAGCACAGTGAGATTCCAGAAGTGACTGACGAAATGATGGAGAAGCTTATCGAATCTACTCCCTATCTAGCTGTACTTTTCTGTAAGTATACACATTTTTTAGTCCTGAATAAAGAATACCACCAGATGAAATGGTATCATTTGTTGTTACAAATAAACTGATGGTACCATATATTTTTTTCCAAGATCAGAATCAGAAAAATGATTATTATTGATCTTCCTGTATTTGAACTAAATTTTAGATGACAAAGATGACAAGCAAGATATGAGGATATTAAACGAATTGGAAAATATAGACGACGAACTCGAAAAAGCTGGCATTGTCATCATACGAATAGATAATGATGCAGAGGCCAAAGAATATGGTATTGACCATTTACCAACACTTGTCTATTTCGAGGATAAAATTCCAGCTATCTACGAAGGTGATCTTTTGAATGAGGACGAAGTTCTCCAATGGTTAATTGAGCAAAAAGAAACAGCGACAATTGAAGAAGTCACTGACGAGATTTTAGCTGACCTCATTGATGAACATGAGTACGTCGTTGTTTTCTTCAGTAAGTAGTTTTGACCATTACCCCATTCCCTTAAGACTTAGCATCAACTGATAGAACTGTCATACATTTGTATACATATAATGTACATAGAATTGGACATATTCTTCATTAGGTGGTGATTGCGACGATGGAGATGAGTGTGACAAAGTACTGAAGGAATTAGAAAATATTGATGATGAGCTGGACGAAACTGGTATTGTGTTCGTAACAACTGAAGACACTGGCTTGGCGAAAAAACATGGTATTAGGTCCTTCCCGACACTCGCCTTCTTTAGGAACAAGGAACCTCTCATTTACAAGGGCGACATTGAAGATGAGGACGAAGTACTTTCTTGGCTTACTGACGAAAACACTCTCGAAATTCCAGGAAAGATTGAAGAAGTGAATAGCCGAATGTTAGAGAACATTCTCGATGAAAATGACTACGTTGTCGTATTTTTCTGTAAGTTAATCTCTTTAAGTGAATCTCTTTGCAAACCTCACCGCCTCATCCTTTTTCCAGTCAAAATGTCTCTTCCCACATCGAATGAAAACTCCCCTTTGAACAAAATTTGTACTCGTTGCAGATAAAGAAGGTGAAAAAAAGAGTCAGAAGATTCTACAAGAACTGGAGAACATTGATGATGAATGCGAGGAGAAGGACATTGACTTTGTGAAAATATCTGATGATGGAATAGAAAAGGAATACGATCTACCGAGCCTTCCAGCTTTAGCATTCTACAGACACAAGTTCCGGCAAATTTACACTGGAGATATGATGCACGAAGAAGCTATTTTAGAGTGGGTACTGGATCTCCGCACCTCCACCCCTGATGTCATTGAGAACGTCGACAGGAAGACGCTGCAAGTCCTTATCAACGATGTCGAGCACCTTGCTGTGTTTTTCTGTAAGAGCGCGTGCACACTCTAAACAGTAATTTTGTCCTCTCACCCAGATAAGGGTGTCTTTCCGTTTCACATCGTCGCGAACCATCGATATCAATACTTCATGTTATTTTAATGCGAGTGACGTATCTTTTTGGTAGACGATGACAAGTGCGAGTCTTGCCCCGAGATCCTGGAGGAGCTCGAGACCATAGACGACGACACGGATAAGCACGGTATTCAGTTTGTCAAGTCGAAAGATGTCAAGCTGGCTGCCGAGATCGGTATCTTCTCGTTCCCGGCCCTAGTGTACTATGAGACGGGTGTCCCAATCATGTACGACGGTAAGAGAATTTGAGCGTTCCTCCCTTCTCCCTTTTTATTGATTATGAGACTATTATGGTTTTGTACTTAAGATCAACCTTTTTTCTTTCACCCCCTGAATTTCATACAAAAAGAAAAGAAAAGATTGTTGGTAGAAATATTTATTTTCTAAAATTGAATCAGTGGAACTTAACCCTTCGAGGGCAACGTGGGGTGTCTGGCCACTCCAACGCAAAATAAAAAACGCATATTTGCTCTGCCGTAGAAACTAAAAAGATACATAAGTGACATTGTTGCTTAGGTCAACTTTTCCATTGCTAGGTTTAAGAGAATGATCCTAAGCCACAATGTCACTTATGTATCTTTTTAGATTGTACGACAGTGCTTGTGTACAGGTTGCAGGAAGGCTTCCTGCTCATTCAGTATCACTTCTGCCCCAGCTACTAAATTCATGAAGGACAATAAATAATTCGTTATTTTATAAACAATTAGTCATATCAGGTATTTATGATGAAATAAATAAAGTTTTTTTTTTTCTACTAAATTTCTACTGAAATTTAATTAAAAAATGCACTGTTTGGCTATTTTCAGAGGTAGAAACTTGATTCTTTCAACCTAATCAAGTGTAAATAACTAATTTTGCTTCCTCATAGAGGAAGCTTTGTAGTGGTGACAAAATCCAGTTTCCTAAAAAAGGTTTTTTTGAACATATTTCAACGGCAATATATCTAATATGATCATCTGAAAAAATGTCCGGATGTATGTATGTGTGTGTGTGTGTGTTTTTTTTTTTTGTCAGAGGAGAAGGGGAAATCTTCGAAAGACGTTGTGCCGGATTCCCCTCAGCATGGAGTAGCCGAGGAACCTACCGACTAAAACCCCTCCTCCTCTATCGCCTGTGATCCTTTTTCCCCCCGCGGAACTGCCGCTAGGTATTACTTCACGGGGGAGGCGTCAGCTGGTTAGCTCTTCCTTCTTGATGTCCTTCCCTACGTCCTCCAATCGCTGTTAGTTGGTTGGAGGTTCAGGATAGGTTGCTCTTCTTTCTTCTTTAATTGCCTTTTTGTTATCCTATGGATAGTCTCACCCCCAGAGCCTACGTTCCTCTGCATCGGGTGAGGGAGATTGGGCTCAGCCCATCCACCTACGTTCCTCTGCATCAGTGTAGGGAGCCATCTATTCCATAG
>UCOK01018661.1:87823-98498 GCA_900474325.1 Synergus umbraculus | reverse complement strand
GTTTTAGGAACCGCGATTGGTTAAGCGGGGGTGGTCCGCCGCCCCCAAGTCAACCGGGCCCAACGATGCGTAAGGGCAGCAGCGGCTACAAGTCGGGTTTTAGAGTTCAGTTGATCGTCAATTTTGTACTCAGACGTTAACTAAAATTTCGATCTCGGTCGCGTTCGGACCTTAAGTTAAGTGTTAATCTGTAAAGTGCGTGCGTGGCTCAATAAATATGTCATTTTGAATATAATTTGACTGATCTTTAACACATGGTTGTTAATTTATTTGTTACGCTACCTTAAATCTCAATAATAATTCACAGGTAATCGTTTTAACGATTTAAGCAGCATCCCGAACGTTTTCAAGTGTAGTGCTAGGGAATTATTTGAATGTTCCCGCACTAGTCGGCCATCTTTACCAAGTGCCGACGTAACACAACATAATCGACTGCTTCTTCTTCTTGTTCTTCTTCTTTTTAAAAAAGGCAGCCAATGGGCGACCTTGTTGGCACTGCACGTGCGATTCGTGTCGCTCTGTACGCCTGTCCACCAATGGCCATGAACTAGTGTTGGGTTTTACCCAATGATGTATCTGTAGAAAGAAATGTTCTTCCAATAGGATTACACAATGTCCCCAACAAGCTACATTTTAATTGGTGTACATAATATGTACATATATGTAAAAGTGGGGTAACCGGAAACGGAAATTCTAAAATACGCGCGATGATTAGTCAAATTTTAAATACAGATCGATGGAAACGTCACGAATCACGAAAAAGGAAGAAAGCACCAATACATAAAAGATACAGACGAGATATACATATACATACAGATGAGACAAGACCAGACTAGTTCTGGAATTTAGTAAACAAAAATATTCTAAAGCAAAGTAAGTAACATGTGATGAATAAAATAATTTCTATAAATGTCTCATTAGAATTCTCAAAAATAACTACATACATATTTTCACTTGAAAAAGAAGTACATATAATATATTTTTAATTTATGCCAGCAGAATTCCAATATGAATAATCATATTGAAGAAAAACAAGAAAAGCAAGAAGATGTTAACGACAAATTACCGGAGGTACTTAAAAATGCAGTATTATTAAAAAGTGAACCTATTCCTGCTAATACACCGACTATAAAAGGTTAGTGAATATTAAGCTATGAAAAAATATTTTTTATCAATGCATGGGCTCCAAGTTCCAACCTCAAAATTCGAATTCTTCATTTTACTTGACGAATAATATAAATAGATATTTTTTAACTCCGTAGTTGTACTCATTTTTTAAATAAAAGTGTGCGTATAGAGCGAAAAAATCTATAATTTTAATACTTTTTGTGTAAAATGGTACGATTGAATTTCAAGGTTATAAATTTCTAAGTTTTTACTAAAAAAATATAAAAATGAGATATTTTTGGTCTTTTTGATTCTATAAACAAAATTCTATTTATAAAAAAAGTAACTATACTGGGCAAAAACGTATTTAATATTATTTGTTGAGTAAAATGAAATTGAAGCTAGTACATGAATTTAACCGATTCAAATTTAAAATGTTTTTCATATTGCAGGATATGATTGGAATCGAGGCATTGATTATCAAGCCCTTCTTCAAACCTACAAACAATCAGGATTCCAGGCGACAAACTTTGGTTTAGCTGTAGAAGAAATTCGCAAAATGCTAGCAGCACGAATGATACCGCTTAGTATAGATCAAGAGGATTCATTTGAAAATGATGATTTTATCAAACGAAAAAGTTCCTGTACTATATTTCTGGGCTATACGTCTAACATGGCCTCTTGTGGAGTTAGAGATAGCATAAGATTTCTAGTACAACATAAAATGGTATGCAGTCTTTCACTGTAAAGTTCAATCTCCTCGATCAGGACCCAAAAGATTTCTAGAAATTTATAAGAGTTAAAAATATTGTAAAAGATTTCAAGACATTCAAGTTTCTAAAAATCTCTTGAAATTCCAGAAAATTTATAATTCGAAAACTCATTTTTTGACATATCCTAGTTCACAAGTATTATTATATATTCCTAGTTCTTGAAATTATTTTTTACAGGTTGACTGTATTGTGACGACAGCTGGAGGCGTTGAAGAAGATTTAATCAAATGTTTAGCACCAACATTCCTAGGCGATTTTAATTTAGACGGAAGACATCTTAGAGATAAGGGAATAAATCGTGTTGGAAATTTACTGATACCCAATAATAATTACTGCCTCTTTGAAGATTGGGTTATGCCAAAACTTGATGCGATGTTGAAAGAACAAAAGGAAGAGGTTTGATAAACATTTTACGTGTAATGTAAAGTAGAAAATATATAATATTGTTTATTGAATAATATTATTAAATATATATTTTATTTGTAGAATTGGTCGCCAATGAAATATGTTATTTTGCTTTAGGGAGCACTTTGGACACCATCAAAAGTCATAACGAGATTAGGTAAAGAAATCGATAATCCAGATTCTATCTGTTACTGGGCTGCCAAGAACAATATTCCTATATTCAGCCCAGCTTTAACTGATGGCAGTCTTGGAGATATGATGTTCTTCCACTCTATCAGAAACCCTGGACTAGTTGTCGACATTCTATCTGGTATGTATATAATAGAAAAATGCAGTCAATAATTAAAATCGATATGTTTATTCCCTTCCAAATTTTCCAATCAATTCTACTGCAACCTCGGGTATCAAGAGAGTTTAAGGAATTCCAGGGTATTTTTAAAATCTCTTTAAAAGTTCAAGAGTTTAAATATTAAAAAAAATATATATTTATTTTAGAGACCTCAATTTACATATTTCTAAAAATAAAATTTTTATTTTATGACAGATTTGAAGCGTTTGAATTCCATGGCAATGAAAGCAGTTAATAGTGGCATGATTGTCATTGGAGGCGGTGTTGTAAAACATCATATATGCAACGCTAATCTTATGGTAATTTTATACATTTATTTGATAAATTTCAGTTTGAGGAAATTCGAAGACTACGTTTTTTTTGAACAACAATTTTTTGTATTTCACTTTTTAAATGACATGTTTCCATTTCGAATTTCATTGTATTTGTCTCCGATATAAGTTTTGTCTTTTTTTAGTTTCAAAAACTTGTTCTACTTACCTAAATGTTTATATGAATCCACTCGTACATTTTTTAGAGAAATGGTGCAGACTACTCTGTTTTCATAAATACGGCCTCTGAATTTGACGGCAGTGATAGTGGTGCTCGGCCTGATGAAGCAATTTCTTGGGGGAAAATCAGAAAAGAAGCTATGCCAGTAAAGGTAAAATTTTCTCGAGAATCAAAAATAGAAGTATTTCCGGCAATGTTTTTGAGAATATTATTGACTATTGATATATCCCTTAACATTTTTTTATAAGCCCCTAAAATAATTTGAAATTAATGTTTCTTTATCTGAAATTTAAAACATTTTAAACCCTGAGTCACGTATTATCTATTTTCTTATCTGAAAAAAATTATTTATTAACTATTTTGTAAATTACAGATTTACGCAGAGGCTTCCTTAGTTTTTCCTCTACTAGTGGGTGAGACATTTGCCACACATCATCATTCCCTGAAGGAAAGAACTATATCGGACGTTTAATATATAAATCAATTTAATTGAAAATTGTGAGTTCTATTCATTTACCAATCCACTAGAATAAGTTTTAGGAATTTTACACAAATTTTAATAATTTTTCTTCAAATCTACATTCAATTTTTTTATTCTACAAAAAAACGAATTAAAGTATTAAAGTTAGAATATAATTTCAACATTTTTTTGAATGATGAGGAATTTTTTAGAATTGTTTAATTTTTTGTAATTTCATTAATCATTATTTATGTCTAAAATTCCATAAAGATCACGGGTTATTTTGTAATTAAGTAATAATAAAACAGCTAAGTACTACAATACAGAAAATCGTATTTATTTTCATATTAGAATAATTTTAGATTACAAGACTATTTTATGAAAACGACTTTTGTAAACAAAGAACTGTATTTACATAATATTTCTACTTTCTTAAAATAATAGATTATTGAGAAATTGTATGTAAAAATATTTACTATTCACTTAACATACAATTGTCTCAACTTTAACGCATACTCTTTCCAAGGAGGTTTAATTCTAAGTTTTGCAACTGTTGAAACTTCTTGTACTATTCTAAATAAAAAATGTAAAACTGATTGTTATAGTGCTCTCATCACAAGGACATATTCTTTATAACTATATCACAATGAATATACGGCGACAGATCCAGTTAACCACATTTCGATGGATAAAATTATGTAATATTTGTTCAGTAAAACGAGGAAATCAATTTTTAATGCTAGAAATTGGTTTCAACGCCTTTAATGCCGCTTTTTGGTGCAGTTGAGAGAAAGTAATCCAACAAATGACAAAAGAAGTAAAAATTTCGTTTGAAAAATGAATAATAATAGAAAAATATTTATGATGCTTTAAATTCGACGAAAAGAAATGTTTAATGTCTTATTCTACACATAAGAATAATTCAACTTAGGGCCGATTCCACCAACTGTGATTAAATTTTAATCCTTGATAAACTTAACTTAATCAATACTTTGCGTACGCAAATCAAGAATTTAATCAAGGATTAAAATTTAATCACAGTTGGTGGAATCGTCCCTTAATCAATTAGATTTAAAATAATTTATATTTTATGACAAATTACGTTAAAATAAATCCTAACTATGGTAACGCTTAAGAATGTTGATCCAACTTGTATACCTCAGAATTCGATTTCTTCATTTTCCCATTTTTTTTGCCTCTGTCTTTTAAATAGAATTATGCCTATAGAGCGAAAAAATTTGTAATTTCAATTCTTTTTAGTAAAATAAAAAAACTGAATTTTTAAATTAATATTAAATTCCTTTTTTTTTACGCAAAAACTATTAAAAGTAAACATTTGCTCGTTTTATATGCAAATTTCTGTTTTAAAATTGTGAAAAATAGTGAATTTAATTTTGAGACCAGAATGTGAGTTCAACACCTTTAAAAATAATGAATCTATAATACATAAGTCTCAAACCTCAGAGCGCCTCACTTAAGAGAGGTCACATGATTTTGCAAAGTTTCAAAAATTTCGTCCGCAGACAACTCACTACACTTGGTACTCAACCGTTCAGCTAACTCTCGAATATTGTCCTTGTACTTGTGTAAATCCTCCACAGGAACAACTAAAGCAACTTTCTCATCATGGACATCACTATTAATCCCTACAGAGTCACAATCAGCAACAGACTGACAATCACCACCCTTTTCCAGTGATGAATTGTCTTTCTCCATATGTCATAAGGACATCTGATTATCCGCAGAGCAGCTGGCAATTACAGTCATCATTTCGTTCTCTTTCAAATCAACTACAACCTTATCATCCAAACTTATTGCGTTTTCGAAAATACAGTTTGGCATATCGAAGGGTCTCTCACAAATCGTCGCGTCATTCGTTTCCCTATTCTCGTTATTCCCCTCTGTGTATTCCTTCATCTCATCATTTTTAACAAATATCTCATTGTTGCAATAATTTGGATTCTGGATGTCCACAGTCCCATTGTCAGTAACTTCTAACTCCATGGAAAATTCCGGCCACTCTAAAATATCCTCTTTATTATATAATTCCGTAGACGGCTCGCTTATCGAAACTGGAATTTCACTCGACTCAAGAGCCACTTCATTAATTTGTTCAGGCAATTTGCAAGCAAAAGTAGAATTCGAAGCAATCCTCTCGTCTTCCATCTGTTCCAGCAACTGGGAAGCTGCGTTTACTTCATTCTCGTCCAACTTCCTCTTAATAATTTGCGAAAACGTTTCAAAGTTACCTTTGCTTCTCTCAGTTTGTACAATCGTTGAAATAATAGTTTCCGCGAACCACAAGTAATGTTTCAAGGAATTGTGAACCTCTTCCACGTGTGTCCTAAAGGCCTCGTTTTTTTCAAAGTTCTGTCCACAAAGTGCACAAAAGTGGTCATGCCGTTGTATATAATGATTTCTGTAATAGCGAACAGCAGAATATGTCGCTGTGCAAAGCCGGCACTGGAATGATACAGAGTCCGTAAGAGTTGCGTAATCATCGTAGTAGCTAATCGCTTCCAATCTTCTCAGACCTAAAACTTCTATAGCTTCTTTCACGTCCTGCCTTGGATCTCCTTCCCAAGAAAATTCATATTCCTTGCTTTCACCTGCAGGAGTTATGTGGAAGTCTAAAATGTGCCTTACTCCTCTTCCAAAAGCAAATATTCTGTTACAAAAGAGGCAAACGTCAGTCGCCTTGCAGTGGACTATTATCAAATGAGCTTTTAACCGACCTATGTTTGTATTTTTTAAAACCATTTTGCAAATAGGACAAGTCAGACTGTCAATTTTTCCCTTTTTAGTTGTTGCCTTCACTGGACTTACAACGGTTTGCAACATCTTCTCAGTATCTTCTTTAATACTTTCAATATTTTCATTCACGATACTTTCAATATTTTCGGTCACGGTATTTTCGATAGCTTCGCTCACTCCACTTTCAATTTTGTAGTCTGACACTTTTGCTGATAGATTCAACTCCTCTTCCTTTAAAGAAATAATAGAATTGTCTGAGTGAATTATTCGCCTATGTTTTTCCAACATCCTCTTCGTTAGGAAACATTTTTTACACTCGTGACAAGTGTGCGGACCATCAGTTTCGAAGTGCATCAACATATTGTGTTCTTTCAGTCCCAAACCGTTGCTGAACCTTAATCCACAATCATTGCAGGAAAATGTGTTTACTGTCTTGCACAGATGTGAATTAACTTTCTTGACTGTTATCAATACCTTGTTGCAATTGTCACAGACGTGAACCGACGATTCGTCGCCATGAACGTCATATCGATGTTGGAAATAAGAGGTGACTTTTAGATAACGTTCACCACATTGGTTACAAGTTCTTGTCTCGGTGTCTTCAACTGTTGAATTTTTTTCCATTTTTTCGGACCTTGGCTCTTCTTTATGAAAATCCGAGAGAGTTTCATTAGTGCGTGTAGTGGGTTTCAATAAATCAGAGACGACCGAATCCTCGAAAACAGCATCGTGATTGAAAAACATGTGGGAACTGTAAGATCTTTTCAAATCGAATGTCTTTCTGCAAAATCTACAATAGAATTTCTCACTAGAATCTTCAGGAAAATCGTTCATCTTCATCTTTTTCGCAGGCGAAGAAAAGGGATTTGACATTCTCTTAACTCCAGTCTTTTTTAGAGGTGTATTTAAATCTGCATTCATTTCAAAGGAGAGTAAATCTTTCGATTCTGTCGAGGGATTTTGAATTTCTACATCTACAGGGTTTACTTCTGGAGTAAATTCTTCCATTTTTCGAATATTAGCGTATAAATTGTGAATATCGAGAGGACATTTTACTTTCTCCACGACACATGAAATTTTGGGCCTCTTTCTCTTTGGAGATTGCTTTTCTTCATTTTGAAAAGTTGAAACGTCAGCTGGGACTTTTACTTCCGGAAAATTACAATCAATAATAGAAGCGTCTGAAATAGATTTACTCGATTCTTCGACAGAATCCTTCGCATTGAATTCTAGGAAGTTCAGTTCTTCAGGTACGGGAAAATCTTGCCTTAGGTTGGATTCTAATTGAACTTGTATTTCCGACTCCAATTGAAGATCTTGTACTCCGGATTCTAATTGAAGATCTTGTACTTCGGATTCTAATTGAAGATCTTGTACTGCGGATTCTAATTGAAGATCTTGTACTCCGGATTCTAATTGAAAATCTACTTCGGATTCTAGACACTGAAGATTTTGCGCCTCGGATTCCAAATACGGAAGATCTTGAGCCCTGGATTCTAGATATTGAGGATGTTGAGTGGATTCATCCAAAAGTTCTTCCTTCTTGTCTTCTACTCCGTTTTCTTTGAAGCTAAGAGTCGCTTTGTTATTCAAAATTTCCTCCTCGTGCGTCTGCAAATGAGTTTGCAACTCTTTTATGAATTTATAGCATACAAAACAGATGTGGCAAGTAAACGGATGAGTGAATCGGTGATAATTGAACAAATGTGACAGTAGTTTCTGTTCGTGGTGAAAATTTTCTTTACAAACGTAACAGCTTAAAATAAGCTCAGATGATCCTACTTTAGCTTCCGGTTCAGCGAAAGATTTTTCTGACGTTTCGGAAATAAAACCATTACTCGAGGATACTTTATTCTCTTCCGTGTTGGGACTTCCGTTATCCAGAAGTAAAGACTTATTATTTTCCGCAGGTTCAACTTCAATAGAAGAAATTTTGTCTTGACAACTTTCTATTTTATTCGTTGTGTCGCACTCCTGATGTTTTAAGTTGTTTTTATGCGAATTATGGCTACAATTCAAATGTATGCACTCCATTTTGATTTGCATAAAAAGTTTCCGGGACTGACATTCGGTTAGAATAAATCTGGATCTGCATTTTTCTTCGTTGCATATAATGTGAGCGTCCCCAACGTGACGTTCAAAATAATTGTCCACGTAATACACCCCACAAAATGGGCACTTATGACACTTGAGTTTCGAGAACTCTTGCTTGTCGAATATCTTCTTCATTACCTGTATTATCTCTAGACAAGAGCAGCATACTTTTAGAGATAAGACTTCGTTTTGACTACTCGAAGGCACCATTTCTTGCTCTTCATATTTGTTAACTGGAACTCTATTCTGTTTTTCATCTGCAAGTTTCAAGTTGTTGTTCGATGAACATACGAAATCACTTTTAGATTTCAACGAAACTTCCTCATCATCCGGCGATAAACTTACATTTACTTGAAGTTTCGAGACTTCCTCGATAACTGAGAGCTGATTGTTCATATTCATTGAACTTATCACAGGAGCCTCGAATTTTTCACTTTCAGTTAAAGATAAACTAGCAGAATCGATGTTATTCTCATCAACCGGCGATAGAATTACATTTTCTTGAAATTTCGAGTCTTCTTCATTAGTTGAAAGCTGAATTTCATCTTCAAGTTTCAAGTTGTTGTTCGATGAAAATACGAAATCACTTTCAGGTATGAAGGAAACTTCCTCGTGAACCGGCGATACAATTACTTTCACTTGAAAATTCGAGTCTTCTTCTTCAATAACTGAAAGCTGATTGTTTACATGTATTGAATTTATCACAGGAGCATCGAGTGCTTTACTTTCGAATATTTTTAAAGCTAAACTAGCGGAATCGATGTTATTGCCTTTTCGAAATGAATCAGTTGAATTACTAGAGATTGTTAGTGAAGAAACTGACGGGTTCCAGCTAAGAGAACTTTCATTTGAATCAGAATTTACCTCCACTTCACTAATATTGTCAACCAGTATACCATTGTTTAGATCCGTTAGACAAACAGAGTAAGTCCAATCGTCATTTAATTTCTCCTTTTCATCCAAATCAGTCTTCAAGGAACTTTCGCTCGTTTCCTCCGAATTTTTGCCCTTAATATCTGTTTGATTAATTCCGTACATCTTATTCATATCTTGATCATAACAAACAAACTTTTTATCACAGAAAATGCAACTCTGCAATGCACTTTCTGAATCACTACTTGTAATGTGCTTGTTAGGTAAATTTGTCTTTTTTGAAAATATAGCCTTACAATTTTTGCAGTTAACTAAGTTATTTTTAACATCGTTAGCCTCACTAGACTTTATTCCAGAGGTACTGAATTTTCCTGAAGAGGATATCATTTTTTGTACTGTCTTATGCATCAACTCTATGTCTTGAATTGCTTTTTCCTCTACTTCACTTGGCGATAAAATCTTCACACACTTATTTCTGGTTTTATAAGCTGATCCATTTTCAGAAGACTTTTTCCCAGTGTAATTTAATTTAACAAATAAAACTTTTGGATTGTCTTCTAGAGAACTTAGAAGCTCTCTCGTTAGAAGACTTACGTCTTCCAAACCTTTCTCATTGTTTTCTTTTTTATGATTATTATACTTTGAGTTTTTCTTCATTTCCGTTTATCTTCATAAATCTCGAGAGAATTCAAAACTGCTCTGAATTTCGGATTGGCTTTAGAAACAAGCGTTCATCTGAAAGCAAATAAAAAAATTAACAATTCTGACAGAAAAATGTTTCTTTCTTCAAATATATTTCTTTAATATAGAAATTTTGTTTAATTACAGGGTTTCTACAAAAGTCTGGTTTCAAAGATCCAAGTTTACTTTTTAAAAAATACAATTAATCAAGTTTAACCGCATTGGGTCCAAATTCTAATGTTAAAATTTGAACTCGTGATTTTAATTTATAAATATTAGGTATATGTTATGTAATTAGATATTGTATAACTCTGAAACTATCCTCATTCTTTAAATAGAACTAGCAGACCAACACATTATTTATTTACTTCCTTACAACTTCAAGTCATTAAAAAATCAATGAAGGTTTGTTGATTCAAAAGAAAATTATAAAAAATTTGTCAAATACTTTAAAATTTCATGAAGTCCTTTTAAAATTCAACTAAATCTTTTAAATATTATACAAATCTCTTATAATCACTTCAAATTCTTAACAAACTCTTAAAATCCTTTAAAATTACTATTAAAAATCAAAATTTTTTAAAATTCTTACAAGCTTTTTAAAATTCTTTAAAATTCCATTAAATCTTTTAAATATTATACATATCTCTTATAATCCCTTTAAATTCATAGAAACCTCTTAAAATC
>UCOK01018661.1:19382-87803 GCA_900474325.1 Synergus umbraculus | reverse complement strand
CCTCTTAAAATCTTTTAAAATTACTGAAAATTCTTACAAGACTTTTAAAATCCTTTAAAATTCCACGAAAATATTTATAATTCCTTAAAATTTCTTCCAAGTTTCTCAAAATCCTTTATAATGTAACAAAATTTCTTAAAATACGTAAAGATTTCATGTGCATTAAGTTCTGTAAAGCTTTTTACGAGTTTTAACTTGAATTTCCAGACATTTATGATTTTAATCGTTTTTGTGGATTTTTAAGGGATTTCAAAAGGTTTTTGGGAATTTTAATGTATTTCGAAGGTTTTCCTGCCAATTTTTTGCACCATTAGTTTGTTTTTCTTCTTTCAACTTCAAGTCATTCAAAAACCGATCAGGTTTGCAACAACAATGTATGCGAGATTTTCGAGGCATTTCGTGACACCGCTTTTTTAAGATTGGATTATGCATATAGAATGATACTGTATAATATTAAGATCTTTTGTCTAAAATGGAATCATTTTTCGTTTTATATACACATTTCTACTTTTAAGACAAATACATATACAAAATGAGAAGACAACAAATTGATAGCTAGAACATTGTTTCAACACCATTGTCAATAATATTTTGATAAAAATGACAAAGAATTCTATAATTATAATCATATACTTTTAGTATTTCTTCATTTAAATATAATTATCGACGCAGAACGAAAAAATGCTTATATGTATGTAAATTTTAAGACTGAAATAGAGACAACTAAAAACCTTAGTCATTTTTTCTAAATTCCATAACTCTTTCGACTTCTCAAAATAGCAGAAAATAAAATGACGTAAAATTCCAAAAAGAATTCATCATACCTGTAAATTTCATTGTTATTTATAGTCTAAATCATTCCTTCAGTCAAAGTAATAATTTTTTGTTGCAATTTGTGTGATTGACAGCTGCACTAATTCCTGCTGAGAAAAAAAATTCATTTCAATGATGCTAATGTATTTTGAAATTGGTTAAAAATAGTAAAACGAGAATTTGAATAGAATTAATCTTGATGTGCAGAGAGTACAGAGCTTGTTAATCTAGTGGGTCTAGTGTATCTAGAGTTATAAACCATTATGTATTATGAACAAAAGAATAAAAATTCTCACCTGCTGAGTAAATATTTTTGGAGAAAATTTTGAGATAATATAACCTCAAAGACTCAATAGGCGATGTGGTTTCTATCGTTTTTATTCGTACATTTAAGGAATGTGAATGAGGTATTCTTTTAAATCCGATGGGGTCAACCTGATTTTCATTCGAACAATCTTGAAACGTAAAACAGAAATCCACAAATTATTAGTAAATACCGTAAATACTCATGCAAATATTGTGCGACATTCATAAAACGACACCAAACGAGACTGAACTTGAAGATGTGTATGTATATACGGAAGTAATACATACACATATAAATGCGTAAAGGCGCCAACGCCAAGCCAAGCGATAGTGCATGAATGACATCGGTGTCTGAATGCGCATTGCGTCGCGCTCATTGGTCACACCTAGTCACACTCGGTGTCTGATTGGTTGCTTTTCGCGCGCATTTTAAAATGTGAAAAATATTTCTATTGTTTATTATAGGTAAATAATGGCATTTTAACTTATAGAAATAATTAAATTATTTTAAATTTTCGCAAAAATCCATAATCTTCAATTAAAAACATCACCAAATTCACACTCCAATCATTGAAGCGTCTTAAAATATTCCGAAATATTAAATTTCATCAAATTCTTTTTTAATCTTTTAAAGTTTTGTAGCCTCTTTTGAAAAATATTGACCTTCTAAAAGAATTTTTAAATAAGGAATATACTCTTGAGAATATTTTATATATAATATTTTTTGTCACCTATTTCAAAAAAAGTCATATTTTTTGGCATCAATAGATACTGTGATGCCTGAAATGATATTCTACACCAGTTCTGTAAGAATTTATTTATTTCGAAAAATAGAATATTGCCATACCTAAATTTTTAATTTATTCATACGTCGTAAAATAAGGAAGCAAGTGGATATCTTATTGTAAATGCTGCTATGCTCCCGAGAATCTGAAACATTCACATTTCTTCTAATAATATTTTTTGAATAATAATAATATTAATAAGGCAATTTATATAAACAGATTACGTTTATATAAACAGATAAGCGGAATCACTGTACCGTATAAAAAAAGTATTTTTGAACTTACCTGGATAAAGATCAGAATTTTTGTTAAGTTGGGCTCCTTTATTGGCCCAAAAATGACTAGTATGAAGTTGATCAAAGTCAGGTTATTACACGTAACGAAATTGTTTTCATCTTCTCGCCAATCCACCAACGAGAAAAACCTAAATAGCCTCATTATAACTCTAGCTGAAACAAAATAGTTTATCTTAAAATAATACATTTCAATAAACACTCTATTGAACATTTCAAGGGGTTTAAAAGGTAGAATGCATTTCATGGGATTTCAGGGTATTTTACAGGAATTTTGCAGGATTAGAGAAACCTACCTAATAAACTGATATCAGATTTGTTGAAGACTGTAACACTAGGGCTCAAGAGATCAGTTTCTTTATTATATCTGAAAATAAGAAATTCTTGGTTGATACTTAATTCCATAACACTCTTAATAGCTAGACAATTTTATATCAGAAACCTTCGAAAAAGATTAATTAAAAACTCACTTTGGTAGTCTATGTCTCGGACATGGTATGAGATGAAAAAGTTGTGGCACGCTGTATATAAAATTTAATATTTGAGGTATAAAGAACAATAATGTGGTTTTACTGAAATGACCTATTATTCCAACAACAGCAAAAGTCATTCCAGACAAGTAACAAAATGTATCGCCCACAAATATTTGGGATGGATACCTAAAAAAATAATTAAAAATTAGTAATACAGAAACATTTTTTACAAAATTCTAAAATCGAGAGTGTGATTATATCTTTAATTCATTTTTATATAGTATCTTAATTATATTTTATAAACTATGACTAAAAATACAATATTCTCACCAATTATATTTTAGGAGAGCCATAGAAGTAGCCGTATAAGGAATTAAAAAGTACATGGAAAACCTGTGTGCTTTCCACAATTCTCCAGCCAGTTCAATTACATTAAAAATCAAAATACTAGTGGATATTATTAGACTTTGTCCAACTTCTAAGCCATTTATACCAGCCAATATATTTATGGCATTTGTACAAAACACTGCTAACATTCCCATGTAGATATAATATAAAATCCCTAAGTCTTTGGAAACTCCTAGCCATGACCACAACGGTTTTGGTAAAATAATCAATGTCAAATTGAAATTCACGTAATAAACCATCAAAAGTGGTAATGAAGCGATAGTAGGTAGCAGTAATTTATGCCTCCAACGTAAGTCTAAAACATCATCAGCAAAACCTAATAACACCATACAACAGATTGACAAAAGGGCAGCTAGCAGATCAACAAACTGCAAAATACAAAATTTATGTAAATTTATTAATATAGAGATTTTTACAATGTTATAATTTGATGAAAATCCAATTTCCTAATTTTAAACAAAAATTAATAAAAGTAAACATTTTTTCTCTCTTCAGCTTTATTTTTAATTCGAAATAGATTTTACGTACAGAACGAAAATATACTTATTTGTAATTACTGTGGACTAAAACCAGGAAATTGAATTTGGAAATTATAACTTGTATTCTACACCCTTAATAAATGATCTATAAACCTCGTTATGTGGAAAGTCAGTGTTTTTGAACATGTAGTCACTGAAGGGAATCGGTATAAATATAAACATTGTGATAAGGAATATGCAACCGCTCACAACTCCTAATGCCTCGGGCCTAAAAGATATAATTAACAGAAGATAATAGATTTATCAGGAATTGAGTCATTTAGAAGAATCAAATAATTCAAAGTATTGAAAATAATTCCAAGTAAATTAAAAATAATTCTCAAGAATTTGAGGGATCCAAATTCCAATTCGAAAGAAAGAAAACAATTTTTAAGGGACTTCATTGTAACCTCAAATTTCATTCTTTTCATTTTACACAAAAAATACTAAAATTACATTTTTTCGCTCTATCCACATACTTTTATTTAAAAACTAAGTATCTCTTTAGAACAAATAAAAACTTGTTATAATACTTATAATATTTTTCCAGTAAAATGAAGAAATTGAATTTTGAGGTTTGAATTTGGATCCCTTTAAATTCTGTAAAATAAAATAACAAAAGAAGTAAATAAGCTGAATAGACTGTAAAGAAATAATATTTACACTTTGTCACTAGATTTCTTATTCATGTCACTCCCAAAGAGGTTGGCTTTAATAAACATATCTTTTAAAGTGGGAATCAATCGAGCTGTTAAAAAATATGCTCCAATTGACATAATAACATTTATCAATATTGGCAAACCAATTTGCCAAGACGAATAATTATTGTCGTTGCTCTGGGCTCTCTCCATGTTTTCTATTGCCTTCATAATTATTCTGAAGATGTAAATGAATCAAATTAATATATAAAATAACCTCTGGTAATCTCAAAATTCTTAACACATGTCGCACATGTCGTTCTTGATCGTTCACACAACACTGCTGACAGTGCTGACTGCACAACACTGAACAAACAACAAAACAACTTTACAATACCGGAATACCCTCCCGCCCACGCATCCACCCTTTTACAAATATGAAGTTAGTTATAAACAGATACTATATATATATATATATATATATATATATGTACAATCGATATAAAAATCGATTGTACAGCCTGAAGTGAAGTGAACTTCGTATACATATATATATCACATAATAGATATGTTACACATACACATTCACCGTATGATCGTGTTTGTAGTTCGGATGGTGATAGTTGTGATACATAATATTTTATTATTGACAACTTCCGATTTACCTATGAATCTCAGTGTGTTTCTCAAAACTTCTAATTAATGCTAGAAAACGTTTATTTTAACATTCTGGTACCTATAAACCGTTGAAAAATTGATTTTGAATTTAGTCTTTAAGTTGCTATATTTATCATGTTTCGCGCTGTCGTACACAATGTTACAGTTTTTTAAAAAATCTGGTAAATATAACAATCTTTAATTTTGTCTAAACATTTCTAAAAGCGACTTTTATCATGTAAAATAGATTAATATACTAAATAAGAACCATAACCTCTCCTACGACGTCAACATCATCAACATATCTGGGTTATCTGGGAATATCATGAAGAATTCATGCTTGACATTTATATTAACTATAAATAATATTCTACCGACATTTACTTTTCCTTGAATTTAAATTGTTTAGGATACCAAGAGTGATACACTTATACATATAAAGATTTTAAGTTACTATATATATTAGCATTAAGGATGTTCGAGCCAAATTTTAATCTAAAAATTGTATTTCTTCATTTTACTCAACAAATATTACATTTGGTATTTTTCCACTCTGTAGAATTAATCAATTTTTACCTATAATTATGCAAACAGAGCGATAAAATATTTAGTTCAAATATTTTTTAATTAAAATGAAAATATTGAATTTTGAAGTCAGATTTTGTATTCCTCGTTTTATGCAAAAAATATCAGAGATAAATAGTTTTTCGCTCTGTATGCAGTCTTATATTTGAAAAACGATTAACGCTACAGAGCGAAAAAATATTCATCTATACATTTCGTTGAGTAAAATGGAGAATGGAATTTTGAACTTAATACTTGGGTCCGACACCCTTAAGGGTGTTGGATCCTAATTCTAAACTAAAAATTCCTAGAAACTTAGCTTTTACAATTCCTCAAACTCAAAATTTCAATACTTTTAAAATATCTTAAAATTCTATAAAATCCTGTTGAAAATAATAAAAATCTCTTGAAATATTTTAACACGTGATAAATGAACTGAACGCAGGAATTTCTATATGGAAAGATAAAACGAAATAGTTGATACATTATTACTATTAATTATAAATGCTCTTTTCAAGTTTATACACGATTAAATTTCTATATATTTTTCACTTTTTCAGGACAAAAATACAGGTCCAGATTGCAGGAGTCTCCTTCAAAGTCGAAGAGTACAGGAAGCTTCCAAAATGATTCACGTACAGTGGTCCAATCAATCTCGCTGGATAGCCTTGAGGAGGCAAAGGAGGATGATTTATTCAACGAAGAGTCAACAGAAATTTCTTCCTTCCGCTCTAGTCTCTCTAAAACTCTTCCGGAAATTTTCGCGGATAAAAGTGCTCTAGGTTACTTTATTCAATTCATGGAATCAAGGGGTTGTGTGAGTCTCATCAAATTTTGGCTCGAAGTCGAGTGCCTCTGTGAGGCCAGCTCAGAAAAAGAATCTCATAAAAATCACAACAATCATTTGGACAATATGACTAGCGACTTCAACAGTCTCACGAGCACTGGGAACGACAATAATTTTTATTGTGATGCCAAAGTTGATTCTGTGGAAATTGATGACAACGAGGAATTAATTCTAGAGAAAAATGTAAACAATACTGACGTAAAATCAAATGTAGATCTGCCAAAGAATAATCAAGTGATAAAAGACAATGAAAGCGAAACGTCTGGATCGAATTTTAACTTCCAGAATGCATGTCGTCGAGCTTCTACTGTAAAACAAGATGCTCTGAGAATATACAAAAAATATATTGCGAAAGATGTGTTGGGACCGAATTTGATTTCAGAAGAATTGAAAGCAGAAATGGAAGAGACCCTTTCGTGCGAAAATGCAGAACCTTTATTGAGATATTTATCCCTGGCTCAAAAAATGATTTATATAATGTTAGAAAAGGAGTAAGTTTTTCTATTTTTAGTGGAAGTATTTCATTAAAACAGAAAGGTAATTTGTATTTTTGTTACAGATATTTGAACGAGTTTTTGAAAAGCGATTTTCATTGCAAGCATCAGATTGATGTATTGACCAGTGGAAATGTACAATTAGCTGATATACTTTATAACGAAACAGCTTTCTTTTACTTCATGGAGGTAGATTATCGTTTTCTAGTTATTGAATAGAAAACTACGATTTTTCTCTTTATCCGATTATTTTTTTTTAGTTCATGGAAATTGAAAATAAAAGAAATCTCCTCGATTTTTGGATGTCCGTCATGAATTACAAGGAAAATTTAGTGGAGAAAGGAGATTTAGCTGATCCTTTTGAGGCGCAAACGGATGCTGTGATTATTTATGAAAAGTATGAACTTATTCATCGAACATTTATTATTTCACTGAAGCTTTTTTTGTGTAAAAGAATATTTCTATACTTACGAGTTTTTCAATATTTTTAGGTACTTTAGTTTACAAGCAACAATGCCACTTGGATTCGGAGATAAGGTTCGTTTTAAAGTCGAGCAGAATATTTGTCGTGAAGATGGAAAAGGACCACAACCTGATTGTTTTGATTGTGCTAGTAAACTTGTTTACAAGTTTTTGAAAGAGGTATTTTTAATGAACCTAAAAAATATGATTATTATTTTCATTCTAAACATGTCTAAATTAAAAAAATTTTTCAGAACTATTTACCCGCTTTTTTATCATCTCAGCTTTATTATAAGTATCTTTCTGAACTTATAAATAATCTTCAAAGCAGTTCCTGTACATACTTACATCCAGTTGTAAAGAGAACAGGTATTGTAAAATTATTTTTTTTGAATTTTGTATAATCTTTGAGCTTGATTTAAAATATCTATGACATTTTATTTTTCAGGTTCGGATTGTGGTAGTGAAGCAAGTAGTTTAAGTATTCGTACCCAAACTCCAACTCAGAGGACAGCGGATGAACAAAAGCAACTAAAAAGTTCTAAAAGGGTCAATGGAGACATGAGCATCGACACAAAGCAGCTTTACGATCCAGATTCTCTTTGGAGACGTAAAAACAGAAGGTGAATCTTTAAGATGTAATTAAAGCATTGCTTGTTGTGAAAGTTACTCAAGGTCATTTATCTTGAAAGGCACGACTTAATCCTTCATAATGTTTATAATAATTTTTCATTCCTGAAAGCGGCTAAACACTTTTACACTGATACAATCTGACTAATGATAGATTAGAAAGAGTCTTTATTCAATCTTATAGCCATGAACCGGTGTAGATTTATAAACTTTCAGTACTTTATCATTCCACAAGATCTTTTAAAAATCATAGTAATCTCTTGAATTCCCTTAAAATTCCTAGAAAACCCTGGAAATCATTGAAAATTTCTTGAAATCTTCAGAAACGCAAAAAATCTCGTAGAATACCTGGAAATTCTTTATAATCCTTTGCAAATTTAAAATATGTTAAACCATGAATGCTATATAATATGACAAAAATAATATAGCTTGCTAGCTGTTTATTTATAGTAAACAAATTTTAAAATAATTTCAGTTTGAGTGTTGGATATGTCGACAACATGGGACGCTTTATTACAGAAATAGAACCAGACCCACGTCGAAAATACGAAAAGGAATCTCGATTATCCCGCGCAGTTAAAAGACTAGTAAATATGGAACCGGATAAGGTAACAATTTTCATATATTCATATTTTTATACAGAATATAAAATATATTACAATTTCTATATATTAGAATAAAATTAAACGACTTAAATCTTAAAAAATTAAATTTTTTACATTGAATGCCAATAGGCTAAGGAAGAATTGGCTTGGAAAATTGCCGAGATGATCATTCGAGAAATCACAACCTTGACTCTTGGAGATCAAGACCTTTCCTCTTGATGAAATTTCTATGGATTGATTAGTTGCTGCCTTATTGATAATTTTGTCTCCAGAGAGTGCATAAATCCTCTCCGATCAGTAATTAGATTAAAATTAATTTAATTTTCTTCTCTAATGAAAAAAGAAATCAAGAATGAACTTTAAGGGTGCTGCGTCCACATTCTAATCTCAAAATTCGATCTTCTCATTTTACTCAACAAATATTAGAACTAGACATATATTTACTCTTTAGAGGGATTCTTTTTCAAAATAGGAGTGGGACACAGCGAAAAAACTTTTAGTAAAAGTAAAAAGTATTAAAATGAGAGATCTTTTCGCACTGTACCCATAATTGTATTCAAAAATTGAGTACCAATGCAGACCGAGAAAATATTTAATTATAATATTTCTTAAATAGAATTTTGAGATTATAATTTAAACTTGACGCCCTTAAAGACATGTGATACTTTACCAAAGAGCAATTTAGTTTCGCCAACTTTAAGTTTGCAATAATAAATATTTTTCGCTAAAACTAGGCCATTTACGCTCGTTTTATGCAGACGGAGATAAATGACCTAGTTTAAGCGAAAAAAAATTATTATTGTGAACGTAAAGTTGGCGAAACTAAATTTGTTCTTAGAGTAATTACCACATGCTATTAAAAAGGTGCCAAATGTTTCAGAAGCAGGAAATCAAACGTTATAGTTTATTCGCTACGAATTTTTTGATATTTTTTAAACGACTGTATTTTGTTAATAATTGTCTTTTATCTTTTTTTACGCGTTTTTTTTTGTATTAATCGCACAAAGTTTCCCTGGACGACTATCTGATAAGATTGTTTTGTATTTCAACAAACTTACTGTGATTCTCAAATTTTATATATACTTTCTTCGGACTGACAAATACTCGTAGTTTATCAGGAGAAGATAATCATTTTAAATGAATCTCAAATATCTTTCTATAAATATAGTAGAAACATAATATATAATATATTATAGATTTTACATATATAATATATTGTATATTTACAGAATCTTTCTATCAATGCAAATTTGGAGAGAGCTTAACTCATGACAGAAAAAACTCTGACGTCTTGACTTAAAGTAATGGACGTAAAATTAATCTTATGACTTACATTATATTTTATATCATTCCTATTATGTTTTTACTGAAATCCTAGATTAAGGGTCTTGAACTCAACTTCTAAGCTCAAAATTCTATTTCCTCACTTTACTTAACAATTATTATAATTAAATATTGTTCCACTTTATAGTCATCTTTCTATTTTGAAATATTTATATCTAATTATAATATTTGTTGAGTAAAGTAAAGAAATCGAATTTTCAAGTTAAAATTTGGATTCAATACCCTTAAAATCTTTGATAGATGGAAAATGAGATCTGAGAAAAAGTGGCCTATAGAATAACATAATCCTACTCTGTATTGTATAGATAAAGTGATTTCGCATTGAAATCACCGGTAAGAAATGTAAATTTTAATCTATCTACGTTAATTTCATACATAAAATAATTAATAGGTAAGAGAGAGAATGTATAAAGATGTTATCTTTTGTAGCACCTAATGTTTAAAATGAGGTCTCTGCTGATAGAGTTTATTCGATATAGATAAAAGATGTCTAAATTTAAAAGAATATTTTTTTAAAAAAAGAATTCTCCATCGGTGCTATTAAAGGTTTGGTGAAGATGTTGTATTAAAATGATATTGATTTTAGGATTAAATGAAACGTTTTTTTAGATCAAAAATATAAATTTTCATTAGTATCGATCCCATTCTTCAATGTTATCAATAGACATGTAAATTAGAGTAATTATTCATTCGAAAAACAACAGTCATATAATAATAAGAGTTTCCTAGCTGTACAAAGTGTTAGAATTTACGGAATACGTTTTTGTATATATTGTGTATATTTTGTTCTTTATCATAAGATAAAATAAAGAATATATATATATATATCTCTAAACTATTAATCGTCAAATATTTACAACATCTAAAAGAATAGAATAGAAATTATGGAATTTCAATGGTTTTCAAACGAGTTCCTTAGATTTAAATACATTTTAAGTAATTTTAAGGAATTTCAAGAAATTTAGAGATTTTAAGACATTTAGATCGGTTTTACGGTGTTTCGAGATATTTTAAAGAGTTATTAAGAAATTTCAAGAATCTGCAAGAGATTTTCATAAGAATAAAAAATTTGAATCCAATAGCTCTAAGGGTATATATGGGAACCTATCTGGAATAGACTCTCACATTTTCAAATTGATATGCAGATAAATATATAGATTTTCTGTTTTTTTGCGATGTTAGAAAATTACAATGGGGCTTCAGTGCATATGTGTGTATTGTTGACTAATCAGAAAGAGAGTGGTGAAGGTCGACAAACGTATAAATTAATGTGTATAGCGAGCATGAAGTCGGACACGTCATCGTTTGAATATAGATATTTACCGGATAATTTTTCATTTAAAAAAGCTCTCGTGAGAACTGGTGTCTTATTTATTCATGGATCAAGTCTGAGAGAAGACGTATCATCATGGAGAAATTTTCTGTACTTTTCATCTCAGCTTTTCTCTGCGTGAACGCGCAATCAGGTAAAATTAATTTCAAACCATATGGAATATTAGAAATGAATTATAAAATAATACTAATAATATTGCGAGATTAGAAAATATTTAAATATTATAATATTATATAGACCACCGAGGGGGGTGGGGCTTCTGATCCGATTAGTCTACTCTATTCTATTCTATTCTATTCTATTCTATTATTGTTTTTTAATTCTGTAGGTTTTCTAGATGGATGGGCAGCAAATTTTCAGCAAAATATGCAGAACTTTGGAAGACAGCTGTCTCGAGATTTGCAACAACAAGGAAGAGCAATTGAACAGGAAGCGAAGAAATATGCAGAACAAGCTAAAGCAGAAGAGAAGAAAAGACAGGAGGAACTTCAAAGTAAGAATTTTCTATATTGTCTAGGAGATTTAAAATTGTGTTGTTTTTAAATTAATTTTTTTAATTTTCAATTAACTTAAATTGTTTTAAAATTCCCAGAAAACTTGAAATTCTTTAAAATTCCATAAAATCCTTTAGGTTTCTCTATGGTTACTCGAAAATGTTAAAAATCTTTTAGGATATGTTAAAATTTATCGACTTTATTGGAAATTTTTTTTAAATTCTTTAAATCTAACTTTAAATCCCTGGGAATCATAAAGAATTTCTTGAAATCTTTAGAAACATTTAAAATCTCATAGAATATCTGGACATTCTTTATGATCCTCCTAAATTCTTGGAAATTTAAAATTGGAATTATTTTAAAAGTTCTTTATTTTTATTTACTTTCTTCAGGACAACAAAATGAAATAATGGACATAGTAAAGAAAATTCAAGAAGGAAATCTTCCCACTGGAGTAAATTCGGCGAATACCACTACACTTACTGAGGTAAAGAAATTTAATTTAATTTGTATATTTTTGTTTCAAAATTGTATTTGAACATATTTCAAGGGGAATATATGTAATGAGTGATCAAAGTTCTTTTTGTCATTAGCCAAATTTTTAGTATTTTCGTTTTATTGATTTAAGGGTGTTGGAGCCAAGTACTAATCCAAAAATTCGATTTCTTCATTTTACTTAATAAATATTAAATTTGAAATTTTTTCCCTCTGTAGAATTAATCAGTTGTTAACTAGAATTATGCGTACAGAGCGAAAAAATATTTATCTATAATTTTCGTTGAGCAAAATGAAGAAATCGAATTTTGAAGTTAGAATTTGAACAAACACCCTTAAGTTTGATTCAATTTTTTGTCACCTATGTTTCTCACCTATTTTTATTTTTAAAAAATAAAATCTTTTTGTTATCTATTAACTACATCTAATTTTACAATATCTAATAAATATTTTATTTATTGCAGAATGTAAACGGTCGACTTTTAACTATTAAAAACACAATCTATTCGACTGGAAATGAAAAAGAAGGAATTATTCACAACGTGCAAGTCATTTCCGAAGGAGAAAAAGTGATAGATTGGTCAGTAAACTCCCTTATCTGGAACGGAGAACAATTAAAAAAGCGATTGGTTACAAATGCGCCTCATTCTAGAAACAATCAATTTGGAAACAGCCAATCTGTAATAGTGAACTCTGGATCTGGAATTATAACTACAGGCGGAGGTGCTGTAATAAATTCAGGTGGAACTAGTATTATAAACAGTAACCTAGGCGGAATGATTATACAGGAAGTAACTTTATAAACAACTTATATCGACTACGGATGGACCAGAAAATACTTTGAGAATATATAATACACGGTTACCAAATTAATATCAGTGATAATTAAACAAAAAGACTTGAATTTGAAATTATAAGACTTATATATATCCAGAAAACTTAAAAATTGTATCTGACTTTAAGTATTATATTTATAACTGTTTAAAATACAATATAATAAATATTAATTTTCTATAAAAATTGAATAGGTCATTCAACTTCTTATATAGAATAATAATAATATTAATAAAAAATGTTTCCTCGAAATTCAAATTTTACGTATTGTTACTTAAAAATTTTAGAACAAATACTAATTGAAATACATTGCATTCTAAGTTGAATACATGTCTATTCATATTTATCTTTTTGTTTTACCAAGTAAATAAGTATGAATAATTTGCATATTCACAAAACAAAATGTGTTATTAACAAATGTATGCCTATGCTAAAAGAAAATACAGTCTGCAATATTGAAAATTTAAAATATGTTTGAACCTTGAGTGTTATTGAACAACATCAGACGCAGTGAGACGTCAAATTATCACTTCAGTTAATACATAATCAGTTTGAATTCAGTTTTTTTCCAGATTCAGTATGAATAAAAATTTAGAAACCATTTTTCTCTTACTGATTCATTCCCTTTGTGTAAAGTCAGGTAAGTTTATTTTTTAAATTCTTTTATGTAATATTATAATTTTAACTAATAATTTTACTATTTATTTCTAGAATTACGAGATCTTTACCAATTAAATTTGAACCACCAACAAGCAGTGGACCAGTTAGATAAGCAAGGAAAAATACCTATACTGCAAGACAAATTCGGATTTAAAAGTAAGAATATAAAATACGTATTCAGATGTAAATTACAAAAAATATTTTTTTCAAATTCTTCTCCAGATCGAGAAGCTGAGAATGCTAAAATACTTGATGTAGTATTGTTGATTCAGGAAGGAAATATTCCCTCAAATGTCAGAGTCCTTAATACTACTTATAACACTCAGGTGAATCTATAAAATAAGTTTTTATTAGCTTTTTTTAACTTTAAGGGTGATGTATTGCAACTTTTAATTCCAAATTCAATTTCCTCATTTTACTCCACAAATAATATAAGGAAATAGTTTTTCGTCCTTTGGGATTATTAACTATTTAAGTAGAAGAAAAATTATAACAGATAGAGTGAAAAATGTATAATTTAAATATTTTTTTCTGTAAAATGAAAAGATGATCGAATTTTTAGTTTAATAGAACTTCAACTCTGAAAATAGAACTTTAACTCTGAACTTCATACTCTGGAAAAAATCAACAAATTATTATAATACAAAAATTTCAATATATTTTTTACAAATCATTAAAATTTAATTATTACAAACATTTTTTTTAGAAAATCAATGGCCGCATCCTGACAATTTATGATACAACCTACGTACAAGGCAATAATGAAAAGGGTTCCAAAAATCGAGTAAGAATTATTTTGGACCCCTTCGCTGAAGAATACAAGACATTGTCAGATTGGTGGATTGATTCTTCTAATTGGAAAGGTGATATCAGAATATCAAGATTAACTCATTATCGTCTTTGGGGAAATGGAAAAAGCTACAAATTAGTTAAAAGATCAACCGCAAACTCTATAAATATTAAAGGTTTGCTCAAAAAAAACCTTGTAATTTAAGTAGGTATACAATTTTTCGTCCTCGTCTTAACGAAAAATTAAAATTTTATACTAATAGTTCGTTAAAATATCAAAGTTACTTTTTGATTTAAAAATGAATATTTCCCTTCTAGATATTTAATCTAGTAATTAAATAAATTAAATTTATTTAATTAATTACTTAACTAATTATTTAATCATTTACACAAACAAATTTTTAAAGAACTATTTACAATGAAGAGAGAGTGTAATTCTAAAATTTTATATAACATTAATAGAGCATTTTTAGTTATTTTCAGAAAAAAAATTTACATTCTGTATAAAAATATTGGAATAATATAATCCACAATCTATTATGCTTTTCAATTCCTTTCGGCACTCGATTAAAATACTATACAGCTTATTATGGGTACTAAAAAAAACTTATTTGAACGTAAATATCATATTTGAACTTGAATATTAAAACTAATATGTAAATATCACAGATTCTCTACAGAGAGGAGGAACCGTTTATACTGGTGTGCGGGGTGTATCCAAATCTAGAGTTTAAAAGTGGAGAAATTTCGCTGACCTCTGAACTCGAATTGCTTCTTTTACTTTGGCTGAATCCTAATCTTTTTAGATTGTAACACCAATCTAAACGAAACTTTTCTCGACGACCCCATCGTTGATATACTAAAGCGTTAAAAAATGCTTGCAAAGGATTTGTGACTGCCTGTAAAATAAATATTTTAATCAAGTACAAATTAATTCATGAGTGACTGAAATTACATTTTAGAATTTGGTTTAAAGGCAGTGGATCTAAGTTCTAATCTCAAAATTTTAATTCTTCATTTTACTTAAGAGTGTTGGAGCCAAGTTCTAATCTAAAAATTCGATTTCCTCATTTTACTCAACAAATATTAAATATATAGTTTTTTCTCTGTGTAGGATTAATCAATTTTTAACTAGAATTATGGGTACAGAGCGAGAAAATATTTAATTGAAATATTTTTTAAGTAAAATAAAAATATTTAATTTTGAAGTCAGATTTTGAATTCTTTATTTTATAAAAAAAGTATCGAAATTAAATATTTTTTCGCTCTGTATGCAGTCTTATATTTGAAAAAAGATTAGTGATACAGAACGAAAAAATATTTATCGATAATTTTCGTTGAGTAAAATGGAGAATGGAATTTTGAGCTTAACACTTGGGTCTAACGCCCTTAAAAATATTACTGACCATGATGTACCATAAAACAATGATAAGTTTTACGGGTAACTGAAACCACAAAGTCCATAATAGAATTCCGTTAATGAGATTTGGGATCCAGCAAACGTAGTAAGCGAGATTCGTCAAGGCAAACTTGAGTCTGACAGTCTGCACCAATTTTCTTTCTCGGTTCGTCATTTGTGCTAAGCTACAAGTCACAGCATTTTTCAGATCCTTTGTGGACGAAATGTATAATACTGGATTAACTATCATCACAATCGCCAGTAGAACATATGTGACACAGTAGTTTGGAAGAATTCGCATTAAAGCTGTTGACAGAGTTGTTAAGCTGTGGCAGCTGTGAATTAAAATTAAAATTTAATATTTTGGCCACCAGCAGTTCTAATTTAAAAATTCAATTTCTCTACTTTATTTAACAAATACTAAAAATAGAAATTTTTTCTCTTCTCAATAGAGAGGTAAATAATAGAGCGGAAATGAATTTTGAGAAATTTGAATTTTAAACGTTTCCATGGGATTTCAAGCGATATTCAAGATTTTTAAATAATCTCAGAATTTTAAGAGATTTTGAGGAATTTTAACAAGTGAAAATATTTTTTTAATGTATTTTAATTGGGGTTTTGTACTTTCAAGAGATTTTAAGTTTTTTCCAGAATTTTAAAGGTTTTTATGAAAATTTTAGGAATTTAAAAATATTTCGTGATGGAAATTGAAGAGATTTAATGAAATAGAAAAAAATTTGTAGGAATTCAAAAAAATAATTACAATATTTGTTAAGTAAAATAAAGAAATCGAATTCGAATTCCGTTACTTAAAGGGAAATTTAAAGAGGAAATTAAAATAAAACTTACTTTGCATCTGGAACGTATAAAATTACAAGTCCAAAAATTGTCAAAATCGCTGGGCATATCCATGCAATGGCGTGATACCATTTTGGATGACCTGATCTTTCCGCAAGTAACAATTTCATATCCACTGCATAGCACAATGTCCAAATCCACGTCGCCATATAAAAATATTGTATCCATGCCTGGAATTTTATTTTTAGTTTGATTTCCTTCTTTTACTCAAAAATTTTTTAAATTAGAGGTATTTTCGCTCTGTAGCGTTAATCTTTTTTCAAATATAAGACTGCATACAGAGCGAAAAAATATTTAGTTTCGATACTTTTTGCATAAAATGAAAAATTCAAAATTTAATTTCAAAATTCAATATTTTCATTTTACCTAAAAAATATTTGAATTAGAAATTTTCTCGCTCTGTGCACATTATTTTAGTTTAAAATTGATTAATTCTATAGAGGGAAAAAATTCCAAATTTAATATTTGTTGAGTAAAATGAAGAATCCGAATTTTTATAATAGAATTTGGCTCCAATACCCTTAATACTTTTTACGTAAAATGAAAGGTTTTTTCGATTTGTACTGATAATTCTATTCAAAAATTAAGTACATAACAGTACAGAGCAAAAAAATATCTATAAATATAATATTTGTTAAGGGTGTTGGAGTCAAGATCTAATCAAAAAATTCGATGTCTTCATTTTACTCAACAAATATTAAATTTGAAATTTTTTCCCTCTGTAGAATTAACCAATTTTTAACTAGAATTATGCGTACAGAGACAAAACATATTGAATTCAAATAGTTTTTAAGTAAAATGAAAATATTCAATTTTAACGTTAGATTTTGAGTTCTTCGTTTTATGAAAAAAGCATAGAACTTAAATATTTTTTCGCTCTGTACGCAGTCTTATATTTGAAAAAAGATTAGTGCTACAGAGCGAAAAAATGTTTATCTATAATTTTCGTTGAGTAAAATGGAGAATAGAATTTGGAGCTTAACACTTGGATCCAACGCCCTTAAGGAAAATTAGAAAATAGAATTTTAAGACTAAATTAAGTCCAATGCTTTTTAAAAAGTATCGAAATCAATTTTCAAAGTCTTTTTCACTTAATTTGAAATGTCAGATTTACCGAAGAAATAGTGCAAAATACTATGCTTGTAGTGTCATATTCCATTGGCATAATACTCTTAAAATTGAGCCACAGTGCTGATCGGATGAAAACGCCTAAAAGAAATTAAGTCAAGTCAGATTAAAAAAGTTTGGGAAAATTTATTGCACTGATAATAAATTATTATAAATTGATACCAAACCTAAGGAAGCAAAAAGGTCTGCTATAGCAAGCCATATTATAATTTGTCGACCTCTTGCCCCGGAAAAAGTTTGCCACCGATGTCCAAAACTTGACTCTTCTCGTGGTAGCACCTGAATTTAAATAAATTATATACGTTAATTACCAGAATTTAAAATATGGAGTATATCAACTATAACACAATTTAAATTATCAACAAAATATAATTTTTCTTCATCTTTCTCAAAGGAAAGCTTCTTATTAAGAGTGTTGGAGTCAAGTTCTAATCTAAAAATAGAATTTCCTCATTTTACTCAACAAATATTAAATTTCGAATTTTTTCCCTGGGTAGGATTAATCAATTTTTAACTAGAATTATGCGCACAGAGCAAGAAAATATCTAAATCAAATATTTTTTAAGTAAAATGAAAATATTGAATTCTGAAGTCAGATTTTGAATTCCTCGTTTTATACAAAACATATCAAAACTAAATACTTTTTCGCTCTGTACGCAGTTTTATATTCGTAAAAAGATTAGTGCTACAGAACGAAAAAATATTTATCTACAATTTTCGTTGAGTAAAATGCAGAATAGAATTTTGAGTTTAACACTTGGGTCCAACACCCTTAAACATAAAAAATTGAGCTCTAAATGAAGAATACACATTGCTATTATGAAATCATACCTGGTAGATAGCGCCAAGAATTCCCATCGTAGACGACAGCATACACACAGTGTTATAAGCATCCGTATCAAATTTTTGCATTATTAGGTTCGACATATCCGATTCATTATTAGAATGACAGCAGAAGGTTTGTATCGTTGGATCGGCCATGATATGTTTTCTCTACGTCCGCGAGATGTGTAGATTCCTTAGTATATATTCTGATAAAAACGGACCTTAAAAAGCATTTGAGATAAGCCCCATCTTATCTTGGAAGACTTTCCTTACACTTACTAGCGACTTGTCTCGCCTATTTCACGTGCTTCACTTCTTGTTCAAACTCTCGAGAAATTATTATCTGCTACATATATATTTATTATCAATGTCATATTTAAGACGCGAATGATTTATGTTGTAAAATATGCGGTGACTTTTTGCGGCTGGGCTTCGTTTCTTTCGCAAAGCCCTACAACAGCTTCAATGCAGATTCATATTCTTGCCATAAAATGAGCTACTGGTAAAACAGGTTCTATCGATGTGTTATATGGAGGGAAAGAATATTAGAAATTTGAGCTGGAGAGAGAAAAGAAGATATGCTTTATGTGTGATTCCTTGTGTTTATTTTCAGGATCCAAGTATTAAGCTCAAAATTCTATTATCCATTTTACTCAACGAAAATTGTAGATAAATATTTTTTCGCTCTGTAGCACTAATCTTTTTTCAAATATAAGACTGTATACAGAGCGAAAAAATATTTAGTTTCGATATTTTTTGCATAAAACGAGGAATTCAAAATCTGACTTCAAAATTCAATATTTTCATTTTAATTAAAAAATATTTGAACTAAATATTTTATCGCTCTGTTTGCATAATTATAGGTAAAAATTGATTAATTCTACAGAGGGAAAAAATTCTAAATTTAATACTTATTGAGTAAAATGAAGAAATCGAATTTTGAAATTAGAACTTGGCTCCAACACCTTCTTTAGTTTCGATATTTTTTGCATAAATCGAGGAATTCAAAATCTGACTTCAAAATTCAATATTTTCATTTTAAGGGAGTTGGACCCAAGTGCTAAGCTCAAAATTCAATTCTTCATTTTACTCAACGAAAATTGTAGATAAATATTTTTTCGCTCTGTAGCACTCATCTTTTTTTAAATACAAGACTGCGTACAGAGCGAAAAAATATTTAGTTTCGATATTTTTTGCATAAAACGAGGAATTCAAAATCTGACTTCTAAATTCAATATTTTCATTTTAATTAAAAAATATTTGATTTAGGTATTTTCTCGCTCTGTACGCATAATTCTAGTTAAAAATTGATTAATTATACAGAGGAAAAAAATTCAAAATTTAATATTTCTTGAGTAAAATGAAGAAATCGAATTTTTAGATTAGAGCTTGCCTCCAACACCCTTAAATAAAAAATATTTGATTTTGATATTTTCTCGCTCTGTACGCATAATTCTAGTCAAAAATTGAATAATTGTACAGAGGGAAAAAATTTTAAATTTAATACTTATTGAGTAAAATGAAGAAATCGAATTTTGAAATTAGAACTTGGCTCCAACACCTTCTTTAGTTTCGATATTTTTTGCATAAAACGATGAATTCAAAATCTGACTTCAAAATTCAATATTTTCATTTTAATTAAAAAATATTTGAACTAAATATTTTATCGCTCTGTTTGCATAATTATAGTTAAAAATTGATTAATTCTACAGAGGGAAAAAATTCTAAATTTAATACTTATTGAGTAAAATGAAGAAGTCGAAGTTTGAAATTAGAACTTGGCTCGAACACCTTCTTTAGTTTCGATATTTTTTGCATAAAACGAGGAATTCAAAATCTGACTTCATAATTCAATATTTTCATTTTAATTTAAAAATATTTGATTTAGGTATTTTCTCGCTCTGTACGCATAATTCTAGTTAAAAATTGATTAATTATACAGAGGGAAAAAATTCAAAATTTAATATTTCTTGAGTAAAATGAAGAAATCGAATTTTTAGATTAGAGCTTGCCTCCAACACCCTTAATTAAAAAATATTTGATTTTGATATTTTCTCGCTCTGTACGCATATTTCTAGTCAAAAATTGAATAATTGTACAGAGGGAAAAAATTCTAAATTTAATACTTATTGAGTAAAATGAAGAAATCGAATTTTTAGATAAAACTTAGCTCCAAAGTCCAACCCCCTTAAAAGGCGAAGATTTCAAAGTATTTAAACAGTTTCAAAATTTTTAATTTCTTGAAAAAGAAGAGTCTGTAATTCCTTTTATAAAATTTAAGAAATTCCAAACGATTTCAAAGATTTCCGAAATGTTACTTTAACAGAAATTTCAAATAACTGAAAATTACTTTCAAAATCTAAAAATACCGAAATTATTTTAGCTCAGTTCTTCTAAAGATTTAAGGGAACATCTAACGTCAGGTTTTATTGTTTGATGTAATGCAAATATTATCTGCTCTGTAATGTAATTCTTATATATAAGTAACTACTATATCTTAAATTCTCAGATGTTTCTGACGGACAATATCAAACTGATTCAGAGAAATTAATTGCAACCAATATTTATAGAATTTTACTCATCAGTGCACGAGACTTTAAGAGACTAAAAAGATTTTAAGTGATTTTAGCGAATTCCAAAGAATTTTAAGGGTGTTTGAAGCCAAGTTCTAATCTAAAAATTCAATTTCCTCATTTTACTCAATAAATATTAAATTTGTAGTCTTTTCCCTCTATAGAATTAATCAATTTTTAACTACAATTATGCGTACAGAGCGAAAAAATATCTAAATCAAATATTTTTTAACTAAAATTAAAATATTGAATTTTGAAGTTAAATTTTAAATTCTTCGTTTTATGCAAAAACTATCGAAAATAAATATTTATCTATAATAAATAAATATTTATCTAAATTAAATAAATATTTATCTATAATTTCCGTTGAGTAAAATGGAGAATAGAATTTGAAACTTAAAATTTAGGTCCAACGTCCTTAAGATATTTGAAGATATTTTAAGTGATTTAAAGAAAATTCAAGAGTTTAAGTATTTTAAAAGAATTATAAAGATTTCCAGGGCTTAAAAAAATAATGAAAAAAATAAAGAAGTTTGCAAGCCTTTTTAAGTATATTTTTGAAAAATCCGCAGAACAAATTTAGTTTTATAGAAATAAATATAATAAATTACAAGTTACAATAAATGTAAATCTTCAGACGATATTATTTATTTCTACCATAATTGAGGTAAGTTTCCAACAATAAATTTTTTAGAACTTCCTTCGTCGCTATATTGTTTTGACTATCGTAAACTTCTTTCGGATCTGAAAATATATAAGGTCAAATTAATTTTCCTAATTATTAGATTAAAGGTGTGATCCAAGTTTTTACCTCAAAATTCAATTCCCTTATTTTACTCAAAAGATATTAGAATTAGATATCTTTAGACAGACTCTTTTTCGAAATAGAAGTAAGGGCACAGAGCGAAAAAACTTGGGTCTAACAGTCCTTAATATAAAATTCCAAAGAACTCACCGATTATTCGCAGTCTATTATTTTTCTGCATTTGCCGCACTTATCATGCCTGAAACAATGTGGACATCGACTTGGTGCATCAATAATGTTCCTATTGCCAATAATAGTGTTTTTATCCAGTCCAGAAATCGTATTTTCCTTCAAATCTTTTTCGTCATTTAAATCGTGAGACACCTGAATATTTTCAGGTAACATATTTTCCATTTCAGCTTTTTTTATCTAATAAAATAAAATTAAATTAAATCATGTAAAAAACTAATTTTCTATTATATACTCATAAAATTTTAAAGGCGCTGGATCCAAGTTATAATGTAAAAGCTGATTTCCTTATCTTAGTTAACAAATTTTATAATTAGATATTTTTAGCTCTATACGCATACAATATTTGTCATGTAAAATGATGAAATTTAATTTTAAGCCAGGAACCAGTTATCCGATCCCTGCCTTTGCTAAATTTATTGAGATTCAAAATCTAACGTTAAAATTGAATATGTTCATTTTACTTAAAACCTATTTGAATAAAATATGTTTTGTCTCTGTAAGTATAATTCTAGTTAAAATTTGATTAATTCTACAGAAGGAAAAAATTCCAAATTTAATATTTGTTTAGTGAAATGAAGAAATCGAAATTTTAGATTATAACTTGGCTCCAACACCCTTAATTATCAAAAAAATGTGTAAAAAATAAAATTTTGTACAATTAATATCAAATTCGTTATCAGGAACCCTGAAAAGCCAGAAAACCAATATGTAACAACATATTTGGTGTGAAAAAAAGATATTTATTAATAATTTACATAATTGTTTAAATAATTAAAATTATCTATATACATTTTTAAAATATATTTTCCCGTAGATCACTATTCTGCAAACATTTTTTAAAAATCATCATTTTTTGCAATAATTTGTTTTAAAAAATTGTTTAAATTAATTAATTTTGCAAAAACAATAGCAAATTCGTAATCAGCGACCCAAAAAACTATAGTACCTATATAGAACTTGCACTTTCGATATAAAATGCATGTTTTAATCGCAAAAATTAATTAGTCGAAAAACTGTAAAATTTGTCAATCGGTTTTACCGTTATTTTGCAAGTTTTAATAATTATAAAAATAAAAATAATAACACCGTTGGAAACGAAAACAATCAAGGACGCGATTAGGCTGTTTCATAATTGAATAATAATACGTTAAGACATCGAAAATGTATAAAGAAAAAAAAAAAGTATGAAAAATCTTGGTTTTTTTACTTTATTTTGCAAAAATAGTAGGTAAGGTACCTTTTAAATTTTTTGTCCTACGTTTTCATAGTGAAATATCTTGCAGAAAAGAGTACTTAAAAAATGTGTCTTTTTGACGTTAATGGGTTAAGCTTATCAGAAAAAATATATTTTCTAAATTTCATATAAAATAAGCAAAATTATACCTTGGCATCATCAACCTTTGGGAAGAAAATTTGGTCAGGTACCATGTTACTTTTCTCGTCGACTGCATTAATGGATTGAATAAGAACAAAAGCAAAGAGAAGAATCGCAATTTTTGGACCAATCATTTTTAAATACTTTCAATTCTGAATAATATTTAATAAAACTTGAAAACCCGCCAATATATTATTGAGAAAAAATTTGAAGAATGTGCTTTCCTGATCGAACACTTGATTCTGACTGATCACGGAAATAACATAACCGACCTCTATCAACGTTGATAACAATCTTATTGATAAGTAAATTCACACTCATAAAAAAACAATGCGACAATACGCAATAATCAATTTTATGATATTTCGGTACTTCCTGCAGTATCAATAATCATCTAATAGTAATTTTTATTTTTCCAGATAAAAGATTTAATTATTTTGTTAGCTTTATTGGATCCTAAATATGCAAAAAAAAGTTTAAAAAAATTCGTCAAACTAGACGTATGAAATTTCAGCGCAATTTTTAAGGGCGTGGACCCAAGTGTGTTAAGCTCAAAATTCAATTCTTCATTTTACTCAATGAAAATTGTAGATAAATATTTTTTCGCTCTGTAGCACTAATATTTTTTCAAATATACTACTGCGTATAGAGCGAAAAAATATTTAATTTCGATCATTTTTGCATAAAACGAGGAATTCAAAATTTAACTTCAAAATTTAATATTTGTTGATTAAAATGAATAAATCGAATTTTTAGATTACAACTTGGCTCCAACACCTTTAAGAAAAAAAAATTCAAATAAAGTGTAAACATAACATGAAAAATTAGCAGTTCGATTATTGTTATAGATAATTTTATCAAGAAACTTTTTACAACATGAGTTCATTATTATTAATTGCAAACGAATTGCATGATAGTATCATCCAATTTCTGATTAGATAGATAAATTCTTCATGCTGTGTATATATATACAAGTTTATTGTATACATGCTGAAGAATAAGTTTATAAACTTCTCGTATGTTCTATTAATCCATATAATTTTATCTTCCAAAATTAAAATAAATAAAATTCTACAAAATAAAAAAATATAAATAAAAAATATTAAAATATATAAATTAAAAGTTTATAAGAACTTTTCAGTTTAAAATTTATACAAAATATGTTTTTATTGTCATATCAAGGGATTTTATAAAATCTTATTTTGAAAATGTAAAAATATTTCCAATAAATTCGACGATTTTAGAAGAACAATTAGAACAATTTTAGATTTAGTTAGATTTTAGTTTAGAACAATTTTTATGACTTTTTTTTAAATTTCGTGGCGTTTTTAGAAATTTTGAATTTGCAATAGAAATTTTTTGGTCGAACGGATCGTAAGCGAATAAATAGTAACAAAAGACATGGGGTTACTATAGAATTGTCAAATTTCATAGTTCAAAATCAACCTCCAATTACAAACTTGGAGAAATTATTCCGTTTTTGATTATATTCCTCAAATTTATTGAAACACTAATTTTCGGTTGAAAATAATAAATGTTTTTAAAAAATACTTCAGAATTCAAAGAAAGCAATGGGTATTCAAAATTCAAAAAGGTATTTTACTATTTCAGTTGAAATCTATACGTTTGTCTAGAAAAAATTATATTTTATTGCAATTAGTGATAAGAACGAGTCAGGAGATGAGATAATCTCAAGAAAATCGTTGGAATGCGTGAAGGAAATCATCGCTTTTTTAAAAGAGCGTAAGTTCTCTTATTCAATTTAAAAAAAAAATAATAATAAATTCATGAAATTTATTAGAAATATTTTTAAATTTTCAAAATAAACATTCTATTGGTAGAAGCTTTTTTGGCTTATCTTTATAAAGTTAAGTATAAGACCACTTTCGTCCCTTCGTTTAAAATCTTTCACTAAAATCACAAATAGAGAATTTAAAAAAAATATTTATTACAGATGCTCGTGAGGAGGGATTATTTCGGCGATCAGGTCGGCAAAATTTGAGAAAAAGAATTTTGCTAGCATTGAAAAAAGGGGAGAAAACACATTTTGATAATGACACCGATACTGTATTAGAATCTGCTGCAGCTTTACGTCTCTATTTAACTTGTTTGAAAAAACCAGTTATCCCCCTTAGGGTGCAGGAACTTATTCTTGGTCAGTTTAATTAAGTTTTATCATTCTCTAATTTTCAAGTCGATAAGAGGCAAAAAATATCTAATTATAATATTTGTTAAGTAAAATTAAGAATTCGAGTTTTGAGGATAGAAACTTGGATTTAAGGCTCTTAAGGATGTTGGAGCCCAGTTCTAATCTAAAAATTCGATTTCTTCATTTTTCTAAACCAATATTAAATTTAGAATTTTTTCCCTGTATATAATTAATCAATTTTTAATTAGAATTATGCGTACAGAGAAAATATCTAATTCAAATATTTTTTAAGGAAAATGAAAATATTAAATTTTGAATTTCTCGTTTTATGCAAAAATTATCGAAATTAAATATTTTTTCGCTCTGTACGCAGTTTTATATTTGAAAAATGATTAGTGCTACAGAGCGAAAAAATATTTATCTACAATTTTCGTTGAGTAAAATGGAGAATTGAATTTTGAGCTGAACACTTGAGCCCAACGCCCTTAAAAATTGTTTAGAAAATAATTGAAAATATTTTAATCATTGTTTGCATAGCTGACAATCCTGGAGTGGAAGCACAGGAAGTTGCACGTGACGCTTTGGGATTAATTCGTCAAGATATTAGTGGACGTCATGGAGAGCTTTTAGCTGATATTTTAGGCCTTTTGAGGCACCTCACTTTATCAGCTCCACCCTCAGAATGCTCAGAATTGCACGGATCTCCTCTGCCTATTGCCCTACTTCCTGTTTTTTTTAATCTCACGGTCAAATTTTAAATATACTACAAAATTAAATTAATTAAATTAAATTAAATTAGTTAATACGGGTATTTTTAAAATTTTTCAAAAACGAGAAAAAAATAAGCTTGATTTAGTTTTGAATCCGAAACCGGGACGTTCGAATCCAGACCAATGGAGAAATTTTTTTTCTTGTTTTCTAAAAATTCAATATACTTAGATCAATACAATATCTTGATTTTCTATTTTTTTAAATGTATTAACGTTTATATTTTTTAGCCAGCTGATCTCATGAAGTGGAGACAAGTTGCAACGCGATTTAATGAACTAATTAATGAAGCTCCAGAACAACTACGATTGGAAACACGTTCAGAATCATCAACTTTGCAAACAGTTAGCAAAACTTTAATTTTTTAATTTTTGTATTAAAATTTCTTTATTGGGTTGAAATTTCAGACGTCTGCTCAGACAAATTTCTTTTTTCATCAAAGATTTCTCATAAAAAATGAAAAGTATTGTTTGAAAAAACATTTCCCATGCTTTTTTTTGTAATAAACAAAATTTTTGTAAATAAAGTAATTTTTTTATTGAAAATTTTTGAAGATAAAAAAGTTCGTCTGGGAAGACGACTGAAACTTCAGTCCAATAATTTCCTTTCTTGTGTGATTTTTAATTTACTAAAATTTTTAATATGTTAAAATAATCTTTTTTCCTAATTACCAGTTACCAAACCCGGAAGAAACTGATCAATGGAGAAGAATGCAAAATATTTCCTTTCTTTACCCGGTTATCACGTTGGTAAACGCCAGAAATGGTGGTAAGATTAATTCCATAATTACTTGAAAATTAAAATTAATTTATAGAAATTGAAGTTAGATAATTCAAATTAAATACATTCTTTTTAGATCCAGTTGGAGAAAATGCCCCAGTTTTTCTTGCCCCCCTTCATCGACCACCACCGGGCAGACTTCATTTAGCTATTTCAAATCCGACTAGCTAGAATCCTGAATATTTGGAATAATTGAACTAACAATTTTTTTAAACTAATAAAAATAAAGTTTGTCTTAAGGACGTTGAATCCAAGTTCTAACTTCAAAATTTTAATTCCTCATTTTACTCAAAATATAATAGGATTAGATTTTTTCGCTTTATATGCATAATTCTATTTTAAAAAAATATCTAATTATAATATTTGTTAAATAAAATAAATAACTCGAATTTTGGGTTTAGAACTTGGACCCAACGCCCTTAATCATACAATATTTTTGTCTCACGTTCTGTTTAAGTTAAATTTGTAAATTAATAAATTTGAAAATGGAAAAAAGTGTAAACTGTCCCAAAAAATTATTCTACTTCTAATTAATGAAAAAGTCGAGTTTAAGTGACAAGAAGATATTTTATTTAGAAAATACAATTCTTTCAGTAATACAAAAACTATTTGTTAATAATACAAATGGTCTCTAAAGTGTATATATTATCCATTATTTGTGCAGTTTATCTCAAGTCTCGATTATATTTGCGTTTAAGATAAAAAAATACTATCTCAGGCTTTAAACTTTAAACAAATTATCAAAAATACTAGCATGTGCTATAATTGACACAGTCAATCGTAGACCAATAAAAATAGTATATAATTATAACGAAGTAAAATAGAAGTTTAATTCTATTCTCAAATATATTTATAAGAGCTCTATATAAAATATAGTTTATCAAAGTAACATGGATCTCGAAACGTTTCCCTGATACAGTTGTACTGTGTGCGTTAATATTTATAAAAATTACATTTATTGAGAAAAGCAAAACAGCACAAATCACCATACAGCTTATATATATATAATATAAATTCCCTGTCAAAAACCAAACAAAAAATTCAAGAAATTTCAGAAGATTTTAAGATATTTTTAATTATTTTAGAGAAATGAAAGCGATTTGAAAAGATTTAAAGGATTTTAAAGAATTCCAACAGATTGCGAAGAGACTTGAAGTATTTCAAGAGATTTTAAGTTTGTCTCTTATTTGCCTGGCTAAAATGGATTTTTCCTGATTTGAAGTAAATCACGATTCAAAAATGTCGCCAATTTTTTTATGGACGCTAGAAATTATTAAACTCTATATATTTTAATCGTTTGGTTTTACATAAGGAATTTATATATATATACAAGCTATATAACGAACTTAAAATTACTCTCTATACTTGACAGAAAATTTTTCCTTTTCAAAAGTATTTCTTAGGCTGTGTAAAAAAATGAAATACAGTTTTCCAAATTTTGTTGGATTTCAAACTGAAATCGAAAATGTGAGTTTTACCTACTAGTCACAGTTTTATAAATTATTACTGTATTTGTCTATAATTATGTATATCTAATCCTAAATCATCTTTTCAATCAAGTATTAGAATTTAGGCGAGAAAATTTCTTTCATAGAATTCTAATTTTCAATCGAACGTGTCAGAGTTTCGACTGAGGAGATTCTAAAGGATTCCTGGATGCAGATATGATTTCAGACCACCAGGAAGCTCTTTCCATTCCTCCAGGGTTACACCTAAAAGCTTCCTCAAGATGTTCGTACACCTTTGATGGAATTTGATGCGATGATTAGTTAAATGAAATCCAAATGATATAAATAAGTTTTTCAGTTTTATTTTTTGGCAAATTATTTATCCATACCTTTCCATCGGAGGCTCCTAAAACAGAATTGAGAATGAAGTCTGGTGGGGCAAGCGCATCAGCAATTGCCACAGCTTCAGGTTTCAATTGAGCTAATAGACTCAAAATACTCTCCTTCAAAAGATCCGCCATTTGGGTTCCCGAACAATAACCTCCTGTTGGATAATATAATAAAATTTATATTTTAAATATTTTTTCTTACTTGAAAAAACCTCTGTGAGAAAATATTTAACACAAGGAAGCTTTTTTTTGTAAGTTTCTAGATATTACCTTGGTAAAAACTGGCCAGATGCTTTTCAAGGCAGGTCAGTGAGTAAAGCAGAACCAGCTTTTCCAAAACGACTCTTAAATTCTTTACTGGAGTATCTGGAGGAAGCAACTTATCTATTCTGATTGTGCAGTACCTTATCACAATCATCTGCGAAACAAGAAAAGTGAAATAATGGAGTAAATAAAAGTACAGTCCTTATATTTTTGTTTTTTAAATTCTTATTCTAGTTTTTGTAATTTTAAAATCATTTAAAAACCTTTAAAGACTTTATAAATAATATGATTATCTCGAACCTCTCCATAAGCCTTTGATAAATTGGCAGCCCTGTAGACCTGTGATTTGCTTCTGGCTGTGAAGTTGTCCAACCCTTTGGCGACTCCCTCGTCAAACTTTCGTTGCGTTTCAACCACCAACCACGTAATTAGCCACTCATAAGCATCTCTGACGACTATGGAATCGATACCATTACTATTAATCACTCAGTGTGGATCAAATGTATAAAAACTCTTTCGTTGTTAAGAAAGTTAATTACATGATTAATTACTTACACGCAAGAGACATCAGATCTTTCTTTCCATTTAGTGTGAATTTATTCTTTAGAATATTTTGACCGTTAAGAAGAAAATGAACGGAGGCGAAAGGAGTTTCTGTTGTTGTTCCATTTTGTATATCTGTCCACTGACGCAGAATCCAATTACTTGTTTGTTGAACCAAAACGTTATTGTCTCCTTCATAAGTTACTGTTGGCTCGTGATTTGCTCCCATGTCACCCAAATTAGCAGCTGGAAAGAAACGACAAATTAGTAATAATTCTAAAGTTTAATTAAAAGATTCAGGGTTCAGAAATAATGTTACCTTTATGATATCCGTGACCTCCACAAGCTTCTCTGCATTCACGAATAGCATCTCGACAAGTCCACGTGATCAAAGGTTTGATGGCGGAGACAATTGAATGAATTTCAGATACAATTTGACTCTGAAAAATAAAACTTAATAAGAACTTTAACGAATTCTAAAATACTTATTACTTATTCTAACAGAAATTTTTACAAGAATTACAAATATCTTTGGTGATTCATTTTCTACTCACAAGGTTGGGTATATCTACACCCTCCATGGACTTTTCTACATTCTCTAGATAAACATTTGTGAATTCCGACATGAAGATTCTGAAGACACAGGCAGCGGCTAAGTACGGAAACAATCTCCATTGCTGAAAAATAAAAGACGTTCTAGTATAGAATCAAATTTTGGAACGAGTAGAGAAATATCTTTAACAATCTGAAACTTACGTGAAGTTCATATTCGATTATCGGCGTCTCCTTTTCGTCTTTTGATGTCAATGAAGAGGTAAATTGTTTTCGAACTGCAGCATATCTAACAGCGATAACCAAGGCTGCACCGATTCTGCTCGTAGATTCTTGACAGATTCCCACCCGACCAGCGGATAAGTTTTCCAACACAGCACCAAGAATTCTCTGGGGATCGGAAAATGAGCTTTCATACTCCCCCTCTGGAGTTACGTCCCCTGTTCTGTTTAATAGATTGGTTTTCGGTATTCTGTAATTGTTAAACATGATAAACCCGTTATCAATACCATTCAATCCTATTTTTTCACCAACATCGCCCACAATAATTCCGGGATACGTCAGATACGTTTTTGAGTCTCTCACAGGAACTATGAAGGCATGTAAGCCGTGACAAATGTCGAGGGATACGAGTTGTGCAAATACGATCGCAATCGTCGCTGTTTTTCCTGAAAGAATTCTAAAATATTTATCTAAGTTACAATTATTTGAATTTGAAAGGATTATTAGATTATTACCTAAGTTTCCCACCCAACATTTTGCGGCTTGAAAGTCAGGTGTGTGGAGAACAAACTCTTGTGTCTTTGGATCGTAAGTCGCTGTAGTTCTCATCATCTTTGTGTTACTACCATGTCCGACTTCAGTTAAAGCATAGCATCCCAGCAACTTGAGGAGAGAAAAATAAAATATATTCACTGAATTATTTAACGGTGTAAAATGGGTAAAATGAAAAACTTTTCTTTTTAGATTTGAAAGGAAAATACCTGCTTAGTCCAAATGGCATCAAATATCGGGAAATGTCGTTCAGTACCCAAACTGAGAATTGTATTACCGAAGAGATAAATTCCAATTGCTATTTTTACTGATAAGGAGGGATCGAACATAACAGTCGCCTCATTTAATGTCATCAAAAAGCCTGTCTACGAAATAAAAAATTACGCATTGTTATCAAAAATAAAAAGTAAAAAAATGATTTCTTTATTGATGCGATGCGAAACTACCTTTTTTCCGTAACTCGTTTGGTCAATATCTTTCGGTAGAAGTTTCTTATGATGCAGACGGGCCAATTGTCTCGCAGCTCGCCTTTTTTGCTCATCGGCGCTTGGTGTGATTCCGCGATACGGATGAAATTCAGGATCGGCTTCCATTGCCTTCCATAAATTTATCTATGAAAAAATCAAATTGGAAAAATCAAATTAAAATCGACCATAACAATAACTATTAGCATTAAAAGAAGATGATTTTTTAAATAAAAATAGGTGAGAAAGAATTGTGATAAACGAAATATGAATTACAAAATTTGGATAAAGCAGAAAAGGAAAACTTTGACCTTCAATCCAAATCAATAAAATTTAAATTAAGAATTCAAATTCAAACTTAAAATTTTTCTTAATTTTCAGAATATAAACTTTTTTTTTAATTTCTTAAACAACAACAACATTTTACAACTTAACAAGTAATTAAAATTAGTTTAAAAATATACTTAAAATTCAACAGAATATATAAAAGAATTGATGACTTGACAGGATAAATGTTTGTTTTTTTCACCTTCAGTCGAGTTTAAAATTAAAATTACAAATTTAAAATTTTAAAAATTAAGCTTACAAGCAATTAAAATTAGTTTACAAATTCACCTACTTAAAATTCAACAGAATATATAAAAGAATATTGATGAGTTGAAATGATAAATGTTTGTTATTTTCAAATCCTCACCTTTAGTCGAATTTTTTCTGGATCTTCCAAAACCATACGAAGATGTTTCCAGCTGAAGGTGGCCAACTTTCGATATTTCTCAAGATCTCCTCCAGGAGGCAAATCATCCATCCACTGGAGATCTTCTTGAAAAACGTGACTTTTTGTGTTCGAATACATTTTGCAGTTTCTTATTCTGAAAATATTTTTATTGGTAAGTTAGATGTGAATCAAGTTTTCTGTGTGAAAACATTCTTTTGTATTTTTCTACAAAATTACTATAGTTGCTATATTATATTTATATTTACTAAAATTACTATATCTATAAGCTTTTTCCAGTCTTATCACCACCGATAAAGAATTGGCACGATTATTTTTACTTCCTGATTACGATTCAGAAACTTGTAAGTATTATCAATACTTGTTAAAATTTTTTTTCTGATTTTTCTCTAAATTAATAAAAACGTGCTGAATGCTAAGTCTAACCTCCAAATTCAATTTCCTTAGTTTACTCAATAAATATAATTATTAATAAATATATTTTCCTTTCCTAGACCTACTCTTTTAAAAATAAAAATATACGTATATATTTAATATATGTGAATATTATACATATAATAAACAAAAATATGAAGCTCAAGATTCAAAACATTTCATTTTACGTGAAAAGTATTCAAATTATATATATTTTCGCTCTATACACATAATCCTACTCAAAAATTGTGTACCAGTACAGAGCGAAAAAATATCTAATTCTAATATTTTTAAAGTAAAATGAAGATTTCAAATTTTATGGTTAGAAATTGGCTCCAAAATTCTGGAAGAAGGTACCAAAAAGGAAAATATTTACTATTTTTGTCTACCTAATTTAAAATAGTTAAAACATGTACCAACTTTACTATAGTTCCCTTGTATTTCTTTTTATCAATCCAAAATCGAAAATCCAAGGTTTGTTGCGGGGCACGCCCTCTTTATAAAAAGTACTACCAGTTGATACGATTATACGACTCTAACTTCTCTGCTTACACTAAGACTAAGGAGCCTAGAGAGATCCATGAACCATATATACCAAGTGGACAATTTTTTACCACTTTTTGACCCCTCCTTCCCCCCTGATGGACAACCAAAGAATTTTGACGAAATCCCCCCTTTCCACTACTCTATCCACGTGGTCTTTTGATATTTTATGAAAAATATTTGTTTTATTTTTGTAGAACAATTGGAATATATCTCGAGTATATCTTTGACTCATTTCAGTATATTTTTCGAAGATTTAACGTATTTAACGTATTTCCCCCCCAGTCTTAACCAAGCGTAGAATTTTGACATACCCCCCTTCCCTCCCCATTCCCCTAAATTGTCCACGTGGTGTTTGAATGGCATATGTAATTCAATTATGTCATCATGTCTGGCCCCCTGTAATTCATTATGTAGATATATTCTCTTCGAGATTGACTCATGTCACCCTAATCAGTAACACGAGCTTCATGAATTCATAATAAATGAAGTTATAAAATGCAAATCGTTGAAAATAAAAAATTACATTCCTAATTAGTCGCAAAAACCTCTCACAATGTAATGTTCTAATCTAAAAAATTAGTTAACATAGGTCAAGAGTTTATAAAATTGAATTAGTTTTTTCTATTCAGGAACAAGAAACATGATTAGAAATTATTGAATTATGTCTAAGGTTTTCATAAATCTATTTACTAAAATTTAATAAAATTGCAGACTTTTGCTGTATATACCTTTGATTTCTCGATGACACTCTCGAATTAAAAACGAATACATTTTTTCTTTAATATGTATATTATACAATCGACCATGTTTTCTACCGGTTGTACAGGTGGTTTGTTTTCAAAACATTTCTTCCTTGTGCCTTATTATTAACGTTACTCCAAATAACTGGCACAATCACCACTAAATCTGAATCATTTTACTCGAAAATGGGGCGGATTAGTAGTTAATTGTACACTTTTAATGACTCGCACCATAAAAATCCAATCAATCAGCCTTGCGATACAACAAACACGACAAACCGGGAAACTATGTATGTATATATGTATATACTATGTATATATGTATATGAAATTGAAATTACAACCTAACCTGACCTAACCTCGAAATTTAGTCACCCCACTTCCCCTACTTCCCCTATTATTTACTATTTTGTATTGTTTGTTTTGACAGGATTTGAGTGATTCCACACAAGTTACTTCACCATTTCATAATGCAACTATAACTGTTTAATAGAAGACATATATTTTTAAAATGAGGCTTTCTGTGTTTAATAATAATGATCAAGTTTTATTTCTGGGCGAAGGTAACTTTACCTTTGTTCTAGACTTATTTAGAAAGAATTTAAATATTAGTATCACCGCCTCTTGCTACGAGACTGAAGTTAAAAATGTTGCAAAAAGCAATATTGAAATCCTAAAAGAAAATGGTTAGTAAATACTAAATATCACGTTAAGGATGTTGGAGCCAATTTGTAATCTAAAAATTCGATTTCTTCATTTTTCTCAACAGATATTAAATTTGGATTTTTTTCCCTGTGTAGAATTAATCAATTTGTAACTAGAATTATGCGTACAGAGCGAGAAAATATCTAATTCAAATATTTTTTAAGAAAAATGAAAATATTAAATTTTGAAGTTAAATTTTGAATTCTTCATTTTATGCAAAAAATATCAAGACTAAATATTTTTTCGCTCTGTATGCAGTTTTATATTTGCAAAAATATTAGCGCTACAGAGCGAACAAATATTTATTTATAATTTTCGTTGAGTAAAATGGAGAATAGAATTTTGCGCTTAACACTTGGGTCCAACACCCTTAAATTAATATTCCTGAATGAATAACTCTCTGAAAAATTAAATTTTAAATAATTTTAGGTGTACGAGTCCTATTAGGGGTCGATGCTACGAATCTGAAAGAATGTCCTGATTTCAAAAGTCAACGATTTGATAAAATAGTCTTTAACTTTCCACATGTAGGCGGAAAAATGCGAATAGAAAAGAATAGGAATCTTCTAAGAAATTTCTTTATATCAGCTGGAGATTTTTTAAAACCCAGTGGACAAATACTAATGACGCTCTGTAATGGACAAGGTGGTACTCCAGCTGATAATCCGAGAAGAAGTTGGAACGACTCTTGGCAAGTTGTAGAAATGTCAGCTCATGGAAATTTCGTATTGACTGAAATAGAGCCTTTTGAAGCCTCTCTTTTTCAAAATTATCTTAGTACTGGCTATCGGAGTTTAGAAAAGCAATTTAACATCCAGGGCGCCCTTGTACACTTTTTTAAACGAGTTAGTGAATCTGAGATTATGAAAATTGCGCCAAAAATTAAAATTAATTTAACGAATTTTGAAGGAAGTTGGGAAGAGATCAAGAGAATTGAAGAGAAGAGAAATATTTCTGATCCAATTGCTCTTTTTCCTTTAATCTTTGTATTCCATATCACCTTTTCTATAAACTCAGAATTCTCTGTTTCAAAATTTTATGAAGTGTTGTATAATTTCGCAGGACGAATTATAGACAATGTAGAATTTATTGACTCTTATAAATTTCCTGATAGTGATAAAGAAACGAGAACTTTTAGAATAAAATATATGTCTAATTATATTCCTTTGCACAGAAAACGCACCATCGATTTTCATCAAAATATTGTTGCAAAAATTATCGAGGATAATTTGAATGTACTGGTTACAAGATGATATAATTGGGAAATAAATGAGTTACTCCAGATTTTTACAAATGTCAGTTTAATGCGGTCATTCAGAAACAATTTTTGGTATAATTTATGTCTTTGCTTGACTTGTTTTTTTTTGTTAAAAATAGATAGTCTTATATTGATCTCTATACATATTGTGCATTTTCATTTTTAGATTCTGCATCTGAGCCATCAATTTATTATTGATAATATGATAACACTTAAAAAAATGCAATTACTTAATCTTAAATTTAAATTGATCTTAATTTACATTTACATATAGATAAAAAGTTAATATGTACATCTTCCACGGTAAATATACAGAAATTTCTAATACTTATTATTCAACGAATTTACAAATTTCTTCATAAGGAACTCTTTTCAGAATTTCACCTGTTTTAAGCTCTACGTCAACGCAAAAGTCATCAAATCTTACTTTCTTAATTGTAACAACTGATTCAGCATGTTTTCCTTTAAGAATAAGAACTTCTCTCCCAATCGCAGGTATAACAGTTTCAAGATGTTCCTGATCCATTTTAATAACGTGACCCTCTACCTCTTCAGGAGATTTCAGCTTGACTTTACCCACAAAACAAGATTCATCCATAATGTCTGTAACAACACCTTTAGATTTATAGTATTGTTTCCCGAGCTTTTTTGTGGTGATTTTCACCACCAAACCTTTCCTTAACCAGCCTTGTTCATCCTTTGGTTCTTTTTTTGGAAATTCGACATCACTAATTCGTTCCTCTGACCTCTCTCTTTTTACACTGAGTTTCAACGGAACAGTTGGTATATTCTTCGGTTTTAATTTTATGTTTAAAACTAAAGGTTCGTCGTCTTCATTCCGAATTAATGGTGCAGGCTCTTTTGATTCATCTGATCCAACTTGCCGACCACTTTCTACTTGTTTCTCGATAAAAGCCATCATTCTTTCTTCTTCATTTCGGTCCATCTTCTCCTTTTTCAATTGTTTTTCTTGAGAAGCGACTGCCTCGGGATCACGATCGATATAAGTTATAAACCATCCTGCAAAAGAAAATGAATAAAGATAAATTATTTTTCCAAGATATACATAACTGCCATCCTTTTCAACTGGATTTTTTCCAATGTATTAATAGGTAAATATGATAAAGAGATCAAAGCTAAAGCACATAAAATACAGACAGGAATTAAATAATAAAACTTATTACAAACCTTTCTCTGTTTCGTCTACAACACATTTTCCAGTTCGTCCAAGCCATTTTACAAATCCAGTCAATGTAAGCCACATAGTTGAATTCATATGTATATGACTCCTATCAGCGATATAGTCTTGATAAACCCGATTTGCAGGTACTCTCTTTGTCCCAAATTGTCTACTTAATAATTTCAAAAACTCCTGACAGAATTCATTGGAGAATTGATCAATGTATTTGTTCGAATTATCAGCAAATAGGAGAAGTTGTCTATGATGGGATTCTGACATTGTGTGGCATTTGAATCCATTTTCGTCTCGACATTGTTTTTGACACATTTGACAGTACCATCGTAATTTCTGCAATCCTTTTGCCTTTATCTTGTTGGCGATATATTTCGGAGTTCCTGCTTCGTGTTTACCCATTTGATAGTTAACTTTTTTCCACTTTTGAGGTTAAACTTTCTGAAAAAAGTTAAACAACGTATGTGAAATCAACGGATACGACAGATTATATGTAGAATTGGCGAATTCCAACTGCAATTTATATTAAATTTCGGTTCTACCCACCAAGCAAATCTTGAGGTAGTAAATAACAATAACTCAAGTTTGGAAAACTGACAAGGCAACAGTTTGCAACACAAAACACAACAGTATAGTGATTAGTGACAACTGTCAACTGACAACAAGCAATGGACGTCGTTTTGACGCCATGATTCACAACTCTACTGCGCATGCGTCGCACTCGGTATCTGATTGGTTATTTGGTTTCTATTCGATATTATTTTTATTGTTTATTACAAATAATGTCGTTTTAACTCCTGAAAATGTTTGGTTAATAAATATTTAGTTAATAAAAATTTTTATAAGTAAAAATGTCATTTATAATAAAAAATAAGAATAATATTTTTTAGCATTTCAAACTGTGCGTGAATAGCAACCAATTAGATTCCGAGTGCGACGCATGCGCAGTAGAGTACGGGGCCACTGTCAGTCTGTCACTGTTACGTCACTGATATATTAATATATATAGTATAGTAAATAGAAAAAATGGCGACTAAAAGGGCACTTTGCCTGATACAAGATGCGAATAAATTGCAATCTTTCACTAATAAGTCACCCTTGAGAGTAATAAGTCGTGGATATGCTGCCTGGGTATCTCCTGACAAAGAAACACATACTGGACAGGTATTTAAAATCTTAAAAAATGAGTGAGAATTTTTTAACCTAAAAAGACAGTCATTACGTCAGTTCTCTTGAAAATTCGTTTAAAAAATAGATTTTTCAATAGCAATAGGCAAAGTTATTATTGACACCATTCAGATACAACTTTTATTTTGATTTTTGACAGATGTACCTTATTTATTTCCATCGTCATAAAGAGTTGAAAAATATACAATAAAGTTGTTTGTTATTATGTTCATCAAGTAATATTAATGATTTATCATTTTTCAGTTCTTATTTAATATAGTTTTATTTTTCACATGGAATGTCTTTAAAATTATTTTCATATTTATTCTATATTATTATTTTCAATATTCAGTGTCAATCTGGTGTCAACTCAAAAAAATATTACTCACAAAAAACCGAGCAAAAAACTTGGCATGGACGGAATTCCAAGTCAATTTGGTTTCTAATAATTTTTTAATAAAAACATTATTTGTATAATCTTTATATAATCAGTTGTTTATGAAATTGAGCAAAAATTTTGATCACAAATTGTTTCAGAAATATGAAGATAACGATTATCGTTTAGCGAGATTCGTCGACAAAGCCAAAGAGGTCAATCCGAACTGGGCAATAAAATTAATCGAAGAAACACCACCTGCTGTTAAAGAAGATCGTGTTGTGGCTTGTGATGGTGGCGGTGGACCTCTTGGACATCCTAAAGTATATATAAATTTGGTAAGTTAATTACAGTAACATTCTTCATAGAAATATGTCTATGAACCTAGACCGAACCATTTCTATAATTCATTTGCAAACTATCACTTTACTTTACACACTCCAATGTTAAATATAAAGCTGTAAAATTGAAAAACTTGCATGATTAAAATATCCTATTTGGTAACTACCTTCCTATTTGAAATTATTTAAATCATTATTCGCAAGTCTTTAAGGAAAATTTATTTTATAAGCTACGCGCATGTGAAAAAGTAACAAACTTATATATCATTTAGGGTTTCTGGTTTTTAAAAAAATATAACATTTATTGTCTATCTTCAGGATAAACCCGGAAATCATAGCTGTGGTTACTGTGGGCTCCGATTTTATAAAGAAGATCATCATCACTGATAATTCTGTACAGATAACCATGTAGTTTAACTGTCGTGTAATATAAAATTGCAAGTCTTTGCAGAAGATTGTACTCCTTAATTAAATAAAAAAATAACTTATGTATTTTGAGTTAAAAATAAAATAAACTGCTAAAAATAGGGTTTCAATTATTTATTTAGTTCTTCTAAACTTCTATAATATTTTTTATATAACTAAATATTAAATTCTTAATAAAACGCACCCTCATATTTATTTGAAAAGTTAAGCATAGATGTTGAAATATCAAGAACCAAGTTGAGTATTAATTCGGTCACTTTTCTGCACATGCTCAGTATGATTTCTTCACTTCTCTTTTGATATTACATAAGAAATGAATTGAGATTAGAATTTTCAGATTATCGAATAGCAAAATCTTTGCGAATTGTTCTCTGAAGATAAATTTAAAAATTGATTTTCACATTATATAATTATTTAAAATTTATATTTTGATCTTTAATATTTAAATTTTTTCAGTAACAAACATTTCTACAAACAGTTTATAATCTGTGGTTGACCTTGATAGATGATTTTTGGGTGCGTTCAGAAACACCATAAAAAAAAGTATGTATGTATATGTATATGTATCAGTGTCGGTCTGAAGTCGATGGTTAGAAATGGTTAGGAAAACACCAAAAACACTTTGAAATGTCTTAAATTCTGGAGTTTGTGTCAAGGGCAGTATTTATTATCCTTATTAGCAAAAATAATTAATTTTGTGGCTGTGAATAAAGTGTTCTAAAAAAATATATTTCAGCTTGCAAGGAAATAATCTCGAAATTGCAGGTCGGTCTCAAAAGATATAAAATTGTATTTTATACATTGCAATACATTTATAATATAAATTATAAAATGTGCACGTTTTATATCTCAAACAATTAAAATTTGAATTCAATAATAATGTTAACTAAATAACAAGTCGATAATTGAAAATAATTAAGTGTAAAGTTATAATTTAACATAAAGATAAACAGATTGCATAATAAAATGCAATTTGTAAATGGAATTTGCAATTTCATACTTATTTTTGTTTTTCTGATATTATTCAACATGCAATATTAATTTAAAATTGAGATTCAAAATTAGAAAATTTCAATATATTTTTATAAAAAAATATCTGAAAAACTGAAGTTATATCTTTTTTTAGAAAATGGCCGGAAGTCGATTATTACAACAAAGATTACTGTTAAATACCTTCCGAAGTTTTCACCGGAACACAATATTTCGTGATAGCAAATCCCCTGGAATACCAAGCACTACTTCTAAAATTGTGGAAAAGAAAGGAGAAGGAGAACAAGCTAATTTTCCTGAATTAAAAGGGGCTGACCAGTCTCCACTTGGTTTGTTATAAATATATATAAATAAATATAATATATAATATATATAAATTTCTGCAAAATTTATAACTATTGCTTTTGATATTGAAATCATGAATAAATTTTCATTTAATCAGGTCCTGTAATGTATACACCCAAAACTTTCGATAAATGGTTACTTGTATGGTTCAAACAATATAAATCCATTGACGAAGTACCAAACCAAATACGGTAAGTGTCTTTCTTGTTTTTTTAAAAAATATTCTCGATCATAACAAATTATTAAATACACTTACAAAAAAATATGTCCAATAAACTTTTGTTTTTCCAGACAAGAAAAAATGGCAAAAATTCACTCGAAAACTCGAATTAGATTTGCAAATTTTTTAATGCTTTTCTCTCTCGCCCTTTGTACATTGGCCGTCTTCAGTGGCAAAAAAGAAGCTGCTGCTGGTGAATCTATACAACAAAGAATTCTGGATAGAAATCACCAGCTCAGAAGAGAGTATTTAGCAGGAACAGAAAAGGAAAAGAGCTCTTAAATGTTGTATAGTAAATTAAACTTTGAGCTTAGCTCTATAGATCGTAATTCCACTTTGTAATTATTTTTTTCAAATGCAAATATTAAAGATGAATATTTTTCGCTTTCTATCACTTCAGTGTAACTTTCTGGAAATCGCATTGAACCTGTGAATACATTAAACTATTTTTATGAACACTTTCTAATTTCTTTCTTTCTATAAAAATATTTTTAAGTACATTTGGTTCATGTAATGGAAAATTACAAAATAACAGAAAAACAGAGTTCTATAAAAGAAAACCTTTATTTCAAATTATTCTCAAGTCTTTAATAAATTAACCAACATTTTTTGTTATAAATGACTGTATTAGCCAAAACGACCATTTAATTTCACAAGGCTGTTCTCTGACTACTCATACTGAGAGGAATCGCTTGAAGCTCAGTCCTCATGCAGAGAAATTCGCCACACACGCACATTATAATTAGACAAACGATATTCAAACACCACCAGCTAAAAGTTGTCGGAAAAGTTCCGTTGTAGATCCAACAACAAATGAGATGAATTAAATGCGCAGTACAGGCAAAATCCATACACTGTTTCGTTCTCTTCACTATTCTCCAAAGAGCCATTGCTCCGATCAGAGCATTTATTATAAAAATAGAGATCACAAGGTGCCCACCGAAATCACGAACGTGAATTTCTTTATACTGGAAAGCATAATCCAACGATCTAGTCGATCCTAGGAAAGTTGCCGTCATCCAAATCCAGATACCAAGGGAAAAATACATCACGGTTTGCACAGCAATTATTTGGCAAATTATCAGGATAGGGTCCCATGTCGTTTTGCGAAAATGTCCTGAGATTCCGTTCATCTTGATAATTTATTGGAGGATTCGAGCATTTCATGTGGGGAGATTATATTATAATCTATTTCGTATTTATCGTAGTGTTTCTTTTCTGTTCTGTAACAAAAACATTGGAATATTTGTCACTTTAAATTTAAAAAGAAATTTTACTTACAAAATTACCTACAGATTTTGCGTTATACAAAACTACTTTGCAAAAAGTTTGTTTACTATTCACAAAACTAAATTCCTAGTAATAATAAAATCAAATGAAGTGCAAATTAATTGAATACAAATTAATCTCGTCTTTTCGCTAAATTTAAACGATAGAAATGTATTGCATTATTAATAAAGGATTAAAACTTTACCTGAGACAAAACCATATTTAGACACTGTCGCCTGGTTTTAAAATACATAACTAAGAATTTGAGTGGCACTGAAAATAAAAAAAGAATATAGGCCTTTGTTGTAATTTAAGTAAGTGTCAAAGCGTCAATATTTAAAAATGAAGAAAACACAAGCTTTTGAAAATATTCCTTGCAATCAAGGAAATTTAAAATAAACTCACCTCAGATTCATTTCAATGTGGCTAAAGACGAACACTTACAATCAGGGAGGAAGACACATATTACAGAAAAGACACATGTTTTATTTGCATTTACGAGAATTTATTGCTCGAAATTGCTTGAAACTCATAATTTGCAGGTTAGATTTTAGTGATGTCATACACTCACACTTTTGTTTATTACCTACATATGAATATAACATATGTGTGATATTTACTCAGATTCTTGTAAAACTTATCTGTGATTGGCTAATTCTAGTTACTTTTGACTTTCTATTGGTGAGTACAAAATATACATACAAATGTACATACAAATGTACATATATATATATATATGAATGCACATGTATATGTATATTAATGCAATGTATATGTATAAGCATGTGACAGTAGCCTGACAGATCAGCTGATCAAAGAATCAAAGAAGATTGAATGGCCGATGAAAACATGGTCGAGTTTTCGGTTCCACCACAAGAAAACAAAGAAAATGAGCAAAATGAAGCGGAGCTTGAAAACGAAGACGAACAAGTCAGCGAGGAAGGTAAGAAATTAATTAGGAAATCTTAATATGCTTTAGAAATGTCGCGTTTGGAACGACGTTTTTTACCTCAAAATATTAAGGGCGGATACTCACTTTTCTTTAAAAAAGTGAAAAGCATTAAATATTAAATCAATTCGACTTAATATATTTAAAAACATGTAGAAGAAAGAAACTGCAAATATTTTCTATAACAAATAATTTGTCTTTCTCATGTATTTCCACTATTTTTATTATTTTTTACTCCTTGTGTGATTTTAACCTATAATTTATGATACTTTAGCCACTTTATGTTATTCTTTAATTCCCAGAGTTTTAAACTAAGGGTAAAGTCGCAGAGAAATTAAAAAATTTAATTTTGAGGTCACCCTCTGAATATTTTAACATTTCCTAGCAATTATGATCCGCGCGCGGATTTCTTGTTTTTTTTTACACCTTTTGCTAGTATACAAAATAATTGAGAATTTTTAATTGTTGAAACATAAAAACTTGTAATTTTTTTACCTAATTTCAGAAATCTCCATAATTTTCATAAAATTCCTTTAAATATATTTAATAATTTTAATCCTTCAAAATCTAGTGAAATTCCTTTAAATTTCGTTAAATCACTTGATATTAATAATAACTCCTTAAAATGATTAAATATCCCATAAAATATCGCAAAATCCTTTAAAATTCCTTGAAATCTTAAGAAATCCCTCGAAATTCCTGAAAATCTAATGAAATCTCATAAATTCCTTAAGTCGTTAAAATAACTTAATATTCTATGAAATATTATCAAATTTCTCAAGATTACTTAAAATTGCATGCAATCTTCTTCTAATAATAAATTATAAAGTTGACTATAATTGGATTGATCTTATTTTCTCAATTTTTAATATTATTCAAAATTGAAATTCTTATAATTTTCAGAATTTCAAGCTTTAAACCAGAAACTTGACCAACTGAATTCAGCTTTGGACAATCTGGAAAAGAAGAATGACAACATCCACGCCGAGTTAATCGATTTACTAAAGTCAAATAGAGAAGTCCGTAAGCAGATTCAAGAATCAAGCCAACAGTAAATAGAATTATGTTTATTTTTACATTATTTCAGTGGCAATTTCCCTGTAGATAGAACAAAATCGATGAAATGTAGATAAAAAGGAATCTGTTATACTTTACTCTACAGTATATATAAATAATTGTATGTAATTGGCTAAACAAATTCGTCTCGATCTCAATTATCAATTCTCTTAAACAGGGATCATTTTTGGGCAACTATGAAATAATTGCACTTACTTAATTAGGCAAGTATCAAGTAAGTTTCCACAGAAAACTTGATTAAGCTAGATTCCGAAATATAATAACAGTAACAACTTTGAGATCGATTCTATAAATCATTTAACAATAAGTTATGTTATTGTAAAGGCTTCTAAAGTTCTTCTGAACTTGCAGATACTTAACGTTAAGATTCGAAACAATTTCTTTTATTGGGAACTTAGAAATAGGCTACAAAAAAAGTAGAACTAATCTTAACGCAAATTTATTGGATATTTATTCGGATCTGCAGCAAAGAGTAAAAGATCTTTAAGAATTTCTGAATCAATGTCTTCGATTAAAAAAATATTTGATTCACTTTCATTTATTATAGTTCGTCCTCTGAATTCTCCAGCTAATTCAATATCGACACTACAAGGAATTATATTCCTCACCATATCTGGTTTCAATATCACACCAGCTAACATTGCATCACAAGGTGTGTAATTTAATGACAGGGTTTTCGCAACAGAATATTTTTTAGCTTCAATAGCGTTCAAAAATTTTACACAAGGCGTGTTTATTAGGCCGAACACATTTTGTCTCCATTCCTGCAAAACAGTATTCCAATTTAATTTAATTATAATTAGTTATACCAACATTCTATAAATTGTATTGAAAATGTTCATACAAGTGCCAAGCTTGATTTCAAACATGTGTCCTTCGGCAAAAGCCATACTTTCTTGTTATTTCGATTTAAAAAAAATATGTGAACACTTTCTGGGTCCGCATTAAAATTGAAATCTGGAACAGGATGGTCTTTTGCTGTAAGAAAAAAAATAAAGTTACACAGTTACGTAAAAGGATTTTTGTTATCTAATTAGCTTAAGAAAAATTGGAATTTTCCAAAATTATTTACCATTTAATATTCCACCCATTATGTAAAATTTGTTTACATCAGTTACAAATTTTGAACTGAGTTTGATTGCTAAGGCTAAATTCGTTAAGGGCCCTATGCAAGCAATTGAAACGTTTCCTAAAAAATAGATTAAATAATTATGATAAAAGATACAGGAAATTATTTTAAATTACTTTTTATTATATCTAGAATAAATTTAAGTTAAAAATGATCTATTACCAGGATTTTCAGAAACTATTCTTTGAATTGCAGAGATCGCATGTTCTTTTTCCAATTTGTCTATATTTGGTTTGTCCTTAAAAATATCTCCAAACCCATCAGATCCATGAGACTTTATTCTAGCATCATTTTCTTTTTTAATAAACGGAGAATGTGCTCCTTTAAAAACAGGAATCTATTTCAAGAAAAAAGTACCTCTTGTTATATAATTATCTATTATATAAAGTAATGTAAAAGTTGAAGTTATTTAAATTCAGTACATTAACTTACGTTTACTGAACATACGTCAAGTGTTCTAAATACGTTAATAACAACGTTATCTACAAAAGTATTGCCTGTCACACAAGTTATAGCCATTATCTCAATTCTTTTTGATTTATGAGCCTCGATGAATAATATCAAAGCCAAAGCATCGTCAGTACCAGCATCGCAATCGACAATAATTTTCTCTCGTTCCATTTTTAAATAAAGAAATTCTGTTATTTAATAAGTTTCGAAAAAATTCTTGCTTGGTTTTGGCCTTTAAGTCTTCCCCTCTTTACGCTTTCTCCACGTTTACCATTATTTTGTGATAAATGAATATCGACTAAAGTCACAGCATATGTAAACTAACTATTACTGAAATGCTTATTATCACTGAGGGGCTTACGTAATACTTGAATAGCTTCTAAATATAAAAAATCAGTTCCTTATTTTAAAAACAGTTTATTTTAAAATTTTTATTTGTATATGTATAGTTTTTTTTTTCAATTTTTTTAACTAATTAATTTTTTTTAACTCATAATGTTCTGAGTTCTATTTTTCTGCAATCAATACTAGCTTCCCGTTTTAAATGTTCCACTTTTTCCTCAATTTTTGGTCCAGTCAACAATCTATGTCTATATTTGTCGGGATTCGCAGCGAAAAGGAGAAGATCTTTGAAAATTTCGGAATCAAAATCTTGAATTATCAATGCATTGGGTTTGTTAGACAATAAATGATCAATGACAACTTGTCCTCTTGTCCTGTTTCCACCTAACTCAATGTCTATATGATGTGGTACGACCTTTGTAGCCATTTCTGGTTTTAATACCACTCCAGCTAAAAACGCATCGCAAGGTGTGTAAGTCGGTAACATTTTCCCGGGTGTAGAATAAATTACATCCTCTATTGCATTCATTAGCTTTACGGCTGGTGTGTCTATTTGGCCAAAAACATTTTTTCTCCATTCCTGAAAAAAGAATACGTTTTCAATTTCTTTAAATTTATAAATTTAAGATTTAGTTTAGAATTTACTACACAAATAATAATAATAATAATAATAATAATAACAATACACATTTAAACTATCAAATTAATTTATTAAACTTAAAAAATAGTACTTACATTTGACACTTTAGATTTTAAACAAGTCTCCCAGGGCAAAAGCCATAATTTGTTACTACTACAAAGAACTATATGAGCGCTTTCGGGATCTGCGAAAAAATTAAACTCTGCTTGTGAAGTTACGTTGCCCACCCCTAAAAACATAGGTTTATTTTTATAAATTATATTTGAAATAAAGTGTTAGATCTTGGAATTTATTTTATAAATAAAAAAATAATTACCAGTATAGTTGCCTCCCATAACATAAAATTTCTTTACGTTGTTAGCAAATTCTGGATACATTTTGATAGCTAATGCTATATTTGTCAAGGGTCCTAAACCAAGAATAGAAACTTCCTCTAAAAAAAAGAAAATAATATTTTATATTCCCGATTACTTATTTTTCAGAAATATAAGAATGGATTTTCAAATATGTATTACTGAAATAAGATAACGTACCAGGATATTGGGAAATTATCCGTTGAAGAGCACACACAGCATGTTCTGATTTCAATTTACTAATGTCTGGTTTATCAGTAAAGACATCGCCAAAACCGTCTGATCCATGAAATAGAGTATCTGCTGCAATTCTTGCATTTTCCGTGAAAAGAAGGGACGAAGAAGCTCCTTTAAAAACTGGTATCTGAAAATTAAAGAATAAAAGTTGAATTTAAAAAGGAATTGAAGATTAATTTCTTATATTACTTCCGTATTTTGTTTAAATAAATAATATTTACTTCAAGGGCAGTGCAGGTGTGTAAAGTCCTAAAAACGTTTTCAATTACATTATCCACAATAGTATTTCCGGAAACACATGTAATAGCCATAATCTCAATTTCCTTTAACTTATGAGCTTCGATAAGTAAAATAAGAGACAAAGCGTCGTCAGTGCCTGCATCACAATCGACGATTATTTTTTCTGGTGCCATTTCTTTTCAATTATTATTAGTTCTTGTGGGCTGTAACTGAAACTAAAAAATGAAAAAAACGAATTAGTTTATGATATCGAATCCTAATTTCCATAAGTAAACAACATAATAGGCTGAACTAAATTTAATATTATTGTAATAAGAGTCTGTTAGCTACTGGCTGGAATAAATAGGATAACATTGAGATTCTTTATGTGTCATTGATAAATTTTGTTTTTGATTGAATAAAATGATAAATAAATAAATTGAAATGCTTTTAATTCAGGAAAACATTAATCTAACATTTTCAAACTAATCTTACCTTTCAACAGAAACGGAACTGTCTTATTCCGTTTCTCAATTCACTCTAACTATTATTATCTTCGTAAATTCATCTTATATAGACATATGAAGAAAAACCATAAGCTTTTATAATTTATAACTGAGTTTCCGTTTCTCTATTGATAAGGCAGCGAAGGTTATAACCTATAGGTTAGGTTGCTTGCCTAATTGCTTTTGCTTTTCTTGATTTTCATCATCTTTTCATTCAAACCACGGTGAGATGATTTCCGTTTTTTGTAGAAATGTTTTTCGACCTCAAGTCCAAAGTGTACCTCGTTTAATTTGTATTCCGTCTACTTTTTTGACCTCAAAAATTCAAAAAGGTATGTAATATGTAAATTCTGTTTTGACGGGCTCGTAGACGAGATGCAAATGTCAAAAACGTCAAAAATATATAAGTGACGCGTGTGTAAACAAATAATAAACAACAAAATCTGGAAGAAATGGAAGTTTCATTGAGTTTCACAAATTTATTGGTTGAATCTTCATAGAATTTAATGATTTAGCTTTCTAACGACGTTCAATAAATTCAATTAATTTAATTATTACATTTTATTGTAGATTCTTTATTATTCTTTACTCGTTTAGACGCGTTTAGATCATGGCGATATGTATGTGTATAAGTTCCAATTCCAATACATATATGTATACATATATGTATTTAACGAAATTTGGATGCTCCAAAATTGGTGAACGCAATCCAAATATTTTTCGCGTAAACCTATAATTAAACCTATAATTTAATTTTTGAAACCTATATTAAATACTTCAATTTATTTATTGAATTTTCAACATTTCAGAAGTGTAACAAAAATTGCATCTATTTTTGTATTCGGAGAAGATCCCTAAATAGATACGCTCCTGAATTAAAAAAACTTAAAGGAATTTCCCCCCTCTTCAAGCAAAAAGTTTCGGAATATCGTAGAGAGTTACCGCCAAAGTATTTTTTTTTAATTGGAATGTAAAAATAGGTATAATTTAGAAAAAAATCCTAAAATCGAAGTTTTTCCTGCACTTTCCTTGTGACTTTACCGATCGAGGTTGCTAGGAAAAAAATATTTTTGGAGTTTGGGAAGGTGCTGAGTGCTGTCGAGTTTGTTTTTCTTTTTCTTGAAAAGAAAATGTGAATATTGTACGTCACTGAATCGCATATCAATCGCTATCCTTGAAAATTGGGTCGCGGGCAGATTGGGATTGAAAATTGGAGCAGTTCATGCTAACCAGTCCAACTATTCTCAAGTATTTATTTTATAGAAAGAGAAAAATCAAATTCATCTAACCTATAGGAAACCCTTTCTTTTTAAACTAATTTGTGTAATAATTCATTTCCTTGTTTATCTGGCTAGATTCGGTAAGGAAAATGACGACTGAAATCAATAAGGATGAGCTGAAAAAAAGATTGACGCCTATACAATGGCACGTGACACAAGAAAAAGGCACAGAAAGGTAATTTTTATAATTTTTTTTTTATCATTTGTATATTCATTTTTTGTAGTTATATTGCTAGAAACTATTTTGAAAATCACTAAAATTAGAATTTTAAAAAGCTTGTAGGTTAGAATTTCTGATTTTGTGATTTTGTTTTCATTGTGCTATTTCATTTTTTATTTAAAAATTCCAAACAAGTCTCTTATCATTGTTATTGATAAAAGTGATTTTCCGTTGATATTTCGGTTAAACGTTGACATTTTTATTCAAATATTCATTTCAATACCTCAATTTAACAAAAAATTGTATTTTCGAAGTATTTCAATCTGTAAAAAATCTACTTTTACAACAGTTTTCTCATAAAAAATTCTCAAATATAAATTAAATGTTTTATTGAATCAAAATACAAAATAAGAAATTAAAACAATGTTCAAAACCAGTTTTCTTTTTTTATACCGGAAATAATTAAAAGATATTTCAAAATTACTGTAAAATTATAAATAGCATCTTACTCATTATTACAAAATATTGTTTGAGTTTAATCGTTGGACTCTAGCCAAGTCAAATACCCATGAATCGTGTTCAACTTCCAGATTTGAAATTCAAGTCTTAACGAGATTTTTTTTAATGACTTCTCAGGAAATAAAAAAAACCACGAAGAAAATCTTCAAAATTGTCAATCTCGAATGTTTCGTTTTTACGAAGAAGTTTAAGTTTTCTTAATGCACATTGTGTTGATAAACTCTCTAAGTTTAAGTGTCACGAACTAAAAATAACTATTTCAAGTGCATCTCAGTTCGCACTCATGCATCAGGGCCAAGTTATTTAAAAATAAATCATGTACAAATAATAGAGTTTACTTGTTGGATTCCTTTTGTTCAAGACCATGGTGCATCGACAACTATTTGCATTCTTTTCAGACCATTCACCGGATGCTACAATAAAGTCTATGACAAGGGGACTTACACTTGTATTGTTTGCGATCAAGAACTCTTTTCCTCAGAGACAAAATATGACAGCGGATGTGGCTGGCCAGCATTCAATGAGGTTTTAGATCAAGGGAGAGTCAAATTGACCAAAGATACTTCTAATGGTACGTTCATTTTCTTCCCAAAGATAATTTTTCTACTTCAGCTTCATTCTAATTCAATTTTTGTTTAGCACATTAGCGATTATTAGCAACAGCATTATAATTAAAGTTATGATTTGTAGTTGTAAGTTTTTATTATAAATATCTAATAAGAAGCCTGCTAGCGAATTACTTTTTTCAAATTTTGTCATTTTTACATTTTTTAAGTATTGTTACAATATTATTGTAATTATTATTATTCTACAATACAAGTTTTTATAATTTTTTCAAGTTTTTTGATCTTTGAATTTCGCTAGGAGGCTTCTAATATTATATTATTTGTTATTTCATAAAGTATTCGATGGTACGCAGGTAAAGCTTTAAAAACTTTGTCCAAAAACTAAACAATGCTCTTGTTTTAAGTTAGTTTAGTTTCGTTTAGTTTGCTCTCGTTTTAACAAAAACAATTCAAATTTACCTGCTTACCGTAGAAATGCCTATCCAGCCTACAATTTTCCAATCAAGTTAAATTCATTTTAAGTATTTCTTCAGCCACTAAAAATATTTACAAACTAAAAATTTTTGTTCAAATTCTTTGAAACACCTAGTAGAAATTTATCGTTAAAAATTGTATCAAAATTCCAAAATTTTTTGTTTCTTAGCTTCTGTTCTTTTTTTTAAATTTATTTTATTCACTGATAATTTTAGTAGTCAATGCTTTTTGATATAGCTTATTTTATTTTTATTAGTTTGTATTTTATGTTACGCACGTTTTTTTATGCTTTATTTATAAAAATCGCAGTCATGTCTTGAGAGGCTGTTAATAAAATTTAATATCGTGGCTCGAGGAATGCGATTAAGTGATCCAATTCCCAAAGCCTATTATCCCGCATGTCGGAGCTTAGAGTGTGATTGTGATAGACTTACCTACATCATTTTGAATATTAAACTAAAAATGGCGCTGTACATAAAAATACCTGTTATAATAAAAAAATAACACTTTTAACTCCTCGCTATCTTACCAAAAGCAATTTTAATTTTTCTTCGTCGTTGTTTTGAATTTTACGTATTAGGTTTTTACTTTTTATTTTTCATCGCTACCGAGTTTTCGAAACAACTGGCCAGAATTAAAACATTTGTTCTGTAAAAAGATTTTGTCTTGTGAAAAAGTCTTTCATTTCTTTATTTTTAAAATTTTACTTGTAGAAATTGTTTGTCAAATTGTTTTTTTTTATATATATATTTCTATTTGAATTGTGTTATAAAATATTAATTTGAGATTAGAGACGTGTGCCTGATAGTTGATTTTTACTAAGAAATTGTAGGATTTTGTAGAGTGGATCAAGATTTCGAGGATGTATTTAAAGCAAATTTTAGTGTCTTATGAAATTTATCTTGTACCTTACACAATTATATTATTTCTCGAAAATAATTTATATAAAGTTTCTCATTGGGAAATTATTGGAAATTCAGAAAAAGTGTATCACATTACAGATCCTTGCGAAAAAATCCTGTATGATGCACGTAAATGTCTCAAACTTTCACTTCTGTCAATATTCGTGGCACATTTTACATTAGAATTACCAAACTAAACTCTTTCATAAATGGATATTTTTTTGAAACAGTAATTATTATTAATGATGGTAATTCTTGTGCTAAAAATGACGTTTCTTTAGTTTTCTCTTTTAAAATATCTTGTAATAACAAATATCTATTTTTAAACTTTTGCAATAGAGATGAAAAAAATATTAGAAATTAAATAATTTTAATTGGGATCTTATTTTTGATTTATTTTACTACAAATCCGAAAATCAAATCCCTGTCTTTCTATTTGTTATTCTAAGATTTTATATTAGATTTATAAACCTTTTTATTGCATATTGACAGTTAAACAATTTGAGACAAATTATAAATTGATTTTCTTATATTAGATTGTAAAAAGAATGAGGAATGTTTCTTTTTAAATAAAACAAAAAATTCAAAATTGAATATTTTCGTTTTACTTAAAAACTATTTGAATTAGATATTTTCTCGCTCTGTACGCATAATTCTAGTTAAAAATTGATTACTTCTACAAGGGGAAAAAATTCTAAATTTAATATTTGTTGAGTAAAATGAAGAAATCGAATTTTTAGATTAGAACTTGGCTTCAACGATTTAAAAGGCCTGAAATTTCTATAAGACACTAATCAGGAACTAGAAGAGCTTAATCAAATTAGAAATGGAAGCTTCAAGAAAAGAGCAGCCAGTCAGTTGAAATAGCGAAAGGTATTAGTCTCTGAATAATCACACTCTATTATTCTCTTTCCTTTGCCCTCCTGCTCCACTACCACTCTGAAAATGAAAACTGCGTCGACACTCGACGCTTAGTCGGTGGAAATCTACTACTGCTGATCGCAAACCCAGATATGGTCCGGACGGAGGTGACCTGTTCCAAATGCGGATCCCACCTGGGTCATGTTTTCAACGACGGTCCCAAGCCGACGAGGAAGCGCTTCTGCATCAACTCTGCCTCCATAATGTTCCATGCTGCTGGCGAGGAGAAGAAGAGTAGCTCGTGAAATCCTCAACATCCTAAAGATTTCCTATTTCAAGAAACCACCAAGTATTCGCTAAGCGAATTCTTCTTTAAAAACAATTATTTTCTTTCTCTCAACTACTCTAATTAGAATTTTACAAAGGTGACTTGTTTTAAAAATTGTGAAGGACTCTATGAGCCATAGATTTTTGCAACATATATCTAGCATTTATTTATTCTAATCTTGTACAATTATCAAACGTTTATCTGTTTTATTACAAGCAAGAAAAAATTGAAAGAATTTCATCTTATCTCTTCTGGAAGGACATGATTGCACAAAAAGCTTTTAAGGCTGTTGTTTCTAATGTATTATAAAATATAATAATCCGTGATAATAATGAAAAGATAAAGATTAGGGTGAGAGTGAGAATTTTATATGCCATAATAAAGTCCTGTTATTTTTGCAATCACTCAGCGGCCATGGTTTGTAAATAAGTCAATGTAATTTATTAACAGAATTAATATAATGATTTGAATCTTGAAAATGTTCACTTATTTGCCTAAGTTATAAAATTCTTCTAAGTTTGCAATAATATACAGGGTGTCCCACCACCTATAGAACTACCGGTAATATGTGATAGAGCATAAAAAAAGAAACAGAAAAGTCCTTTGGCAAATTTTGATCTGGACCTTAATTTGGGCACAGTAAAGCTTCAAATTTGGGCATAATGAACCAATCAGGAGCGAGATTTAGCAACCATTTCTTTGTATTTCAAGTGTTGAGATAGTGTGCCTGTTGGTGAGAAACAATTGGTTGCTAAATCTCGCTCCTGATTGGTTCATTATGCCCAACTTTGAAGATTTACTGTGCCTAAATTAAGACTCAGATCAAAATTCGCCAGAGGACTTTTCTGCTTCTTCTTTTGTGCTCTATCACATATTACCGGTAGTTCTACAGGTGGTGGGACACCCTGTATAATAGATAGTAGTTACTTATATTTTAAATTAAACATAAAATAAAAATGAGGATCAGAGGTTGAAAATACAAAAACGACAGTATGTTATAAAATGTTTCCTTATATTATAACGTTTTTAAACAAACTGAAAGGAGTTACAGTATAATATATACGCAAAAATCTAGGCGTTATCTTTACAACAGTAGTTATTATTAATTTGTTTTTTTTTTCTTTTGTCCTTTGTTGTCAAAATTGTTTCTCTTAGAGAACGATTTGCATTCCTGAGAAACTCTTCTTTCTCAAATGCTTTCCCGATGATAACATCAATACTTAAAAAATGGTAATAATTACAAATCATAAAAACTGGCGAAGAGTTTTGACCACTCAAAATCGCCGGCTCTGCTGTAGGCCTAATCCTCTTACATACGAGATCGTAAAGCATTTTCAGAAACATCTCAAAAAACTATCACTATAATATATACGTTCGCGGGACATTCGTAATCTCAGTAGGAACCTATTTCACGTCTTTAAAATAATAATACGTGTCTCTCGTGACTTAAATGCACTTTGAACTCAAGGCAAGGCATTCGCATAATTGAACCTTCTTCCATAATTATTTATTATTTATTTTGTCTGAATTCAATACGACTAAATAGAATCTAGAGCCATATAAATACTTGCACGTTAAAAATTATAAGTTTATTTTCATGAGCGTCTCTCATTTCTTTAAGGCATGCGATGGTACAGATTTTGTACTTTTTTACTTGCGATCTTGTAATGAATTCAGTTTCGGTCCTGGGACTCTATTAATATTTCATGTCCCTAATCACAGTCTATAAAAACAGAACTGGGCTTTTATTATCGTAGTTGAGCTATTAAATATTAAATATTTAAATTACAAATACAAATACAAAAATTGGTCTCATTTTTACTTTTAATTTTCTTTATAGATTTCATTTATATTCTTTATTTAAAATAATTTCTAATTTTAAACAGTGTAATAAATATAATATTAAAATTTCAATTTAAACTTTTCATAATGAAAAGTCTGAAAATAAACTATGTAAAATTAGTTAACTTTTAAACGAGAAAATCAATTACAAAACAATTTTAATTTAAAGTATTTTCTTTCTGTTCTAGAAAACTAAACAAAGTGAAAATTTAATACAAGCCAGTCGACGGTAACATTATATTTGCATTTTGTAATGAAAATATTAGAACTCAGCTGAGTCTGAAAGTATGTTTTAGACCACATGATGCCTTCACTACAGGACAAATGTTACGCAAATGCCTTGCCTCTAATTCTAATTAAAACTTCGTAACAGCTGCTAAAAGGACTGAACCGCACATATAGAATAATATCGCAACAATATAACGACATAGGCGAATCAACCTACAGATATTTATGAAAATGCAAGACCTCTTTGCTGCCACATCTTAATACATTTATCGTCTTGATCTGCGATCAAATATTTCGTTAACGTAATTATATCCTTATTAATACTAGACGTGCACAATTATTTTTTCCACTATATTCACTATCTCTAGCTTATGATTTTAAGTCGATTCAGAGGAAAGCCTCGCCAAGTCGACGATTAACTTCGAATCCGAATCAAGCTAAAATATAAATCTAGCATAAACTGAGCCGTTTCATTCGTTAAATATAATCAGACGTTAACACTGATAGAAAAAAAAAACCTAATCAGGCTTTACAATAATAATGAGGTTACAAAACTGAAGAGAGAATTAAATACAATACTTCACGCTCAAATGATATACGCTTATTCTCTCAAAAGTTACTCCTATTTCTCCATTTATTTTGACAGTCGTTTCCTTCACTCGCATTATACAATTTTATACTTCATACACGACGATTTATGCAAAAGAAGACTGGAAAAGACAATCTATAAACCTCCTAAGTTACTGAGGTTTCCGTTACGACACTTTGATATCTTTTCAAAATATATTACATTTAGAAAAGCGACACCGCTCGCTGGGAAACCTCGTTTCTAATTCGCTCTTAATTTAATATTCTATATGTTGGCTTTCCGATGGTCCTAAATCAAGTGTTCAATTTTTTTTCGGACTGTAGTTCACAATCATTTGGAATTCTAGTGTAGATTTTACGTGTGTCTAAACACGACAAGGCAGGCACTTTATAGTGTCACAAAAAATCTTCCTACGTTTGAACCTCGTCTTAAAATTTCCTTCGTTCGTTAGATTTTCCACTGCTTTCTCGATCACGTAATCCACAAAAAGAAACGTTTTGTTCGTCGTTCACTGGGCTTTTCATTAGTGGTCATTTAAATAATTAAAAATACGTGCAAAGAGCTTTTACACAACGTTTAAACTAAAACTAATATTCAGTCGCAAATAAAACTTTACTTCTAAACACTTCTGTAAAAGAGAGATCAAAATAGGTTGTAGAAGCTTTTAAAATAAAGCTGATAAAAATATTTTCGATTTTATTGTGAATAAAATCTTCTGGAAGTTTACAGTTGTATAAAAAATACTGTTCAGGGTGGCCACTGAAATCTTGGAAAAAATCTTAATCCATGACCACTTAGTAACTTATTTTTTATTTCTTGTACACAATAAAAGCTAAATATGGTTAAAATATTGTTTAGCAAAAACATTCGTTCACAAACTATATTATTTGAAGCAAAATATTTGTTAGTTATATTATTAATTTTAAATTAATTTTAAATATTTTAAAAAATCATAAAATTTTTATTAATAGTTTAAAATTGAATCTATTTACACATTAAAAAATCAAGTAAACAGATTTTCCCAGTCCAGTAGCCATCCTGCATGTAACTAATTATGAACGAAAGTTTAGTAAATCTAAAGGGTGATAAGACGGCATCATTTCAACTTAATTAAAAATGGAAGATCCTTTCATCTACAATTCTCTAAAAATTTTTTTATAAATTACTAAAAATATCTCTTCTTTCTACCAGAGCCCAGTAAACAGCAAACACATTAATACCTCTTATTGTAAATAAAACTCAATAAAATAGTAATTAGTTGAACTAATTGAAATCACGCAACCTTTCGATAATATACAAATAAAATAAAATAAGGCTACAAATTAATGATCGGCGTAGCTGCTTTCGAGTTAATTGTTTCAGTATTAGGAACGGTGAAATTTTAAAACCGGTGGAACGAGTAAATCAGGTTTTTGAGCTAGGCGTACTTTACACACAATGAATGAAGGAAAAGAACCTATCGTTCAATTTTTTTCTCAAATCGGTTCGAAAAATATAGAGAATTCTGACTCAAAGATAATTTTCTTTACACGTTTCGAATGATAATGTATTAGAATAGTTGTTTCTTATTTACGTGTTCATATTTGCTTACAGTATTATCTAGTAAGGTTCTCGCTATAAGTAGTTGTGTATCCGTAGCTAACTCGTTTTCCATAGAGTCAGTAATACTCGTTTCGTATCTTTAGAAAATAACCGACCATCGGTCGTCAAAATCTCATTCACGTGAATGCCTGACCTAAGGGTATTTTTCATTTTTCAATTTTCGATTAATCAATACTCATCTTGAAAAATTAAAATCCTTTTATCAGACACTGAGCGATTAGTAGAGATTACGAGCTTCTCATCGGCGGGCCAAGTTGTACCGACTCGACTCGCAATCTCCACAACATGTGAGATTTGATCGCTTTAATTTTTGAAACTGCGTCTCGATACCGGATGGTATCGGATAAGATCTATCTAGTATCTATTTATATATTTATATATTTATAATATATGATATTTATTAATCGTTATAAATTATTGAATTATTGTGCCGTTACCGTTTGGGAGGGTAATTCATTTCTTTACTGGTGACATCGTACTCATTCCGCCATTCTGCCGCTCGAACTTTTATTCTCCTAATGCCCTTTAGCAGCCTCCTTAGCCGCCATTATCAACGGCGTTAACGAGGCTAGTGGCCTTGCTAATTTCAGAAACGGATGCTGAAAAAAAGAGCTTGCTTAAATGAGATATACAAACTCTAAACTAGTTTTTAAGACCGTTTTCATTAAATTTCAGTTTCAACTTACAAGTTCTAATATTATTAAAGATGGCTGATTTTAATTTATATTTTTTATTTGTTTTTAATAATATTTACCTTCAGTAATTCAGAAGCTGAGGAGCGTCTTTCGACTTCAACTTCCAAACATTGGTCTAAAAAGTCTTGAAAAATTCCTGATAACTTTTCCTTCTCCTTTATTTCGGGTTTGCCGTTCGTCGCAATCAAATAAAGGGCTTTCAGAGGATTTTCATTTAAATAGGGCGGCTCTCCTTCTATCATTTCGATGGCCATTATGCCCAAGGACCATATGTCGACCTTCGGATCAATAAGTTTTCAAGATTAAAATAGATTTATGGTGAGACAGCAGGTATATAGACATATAGAATAGAATTTTACCTTAGGTCCATACTGTTTCCGCGTGACAACTTCCGGTGCCATCCAATAAGGAGTTCCCACCATCGTTGTCCTCTTGCTCTGTTCAGGTGAGATCTGTGCGCAAAATCCAAAGTCCGTCAATTTGACGCCGCCATCCAAGCCAAGAAGAATATTATCGGACTTAATATCCCTGTGAATAACTTGATTACAATGAAGAAACTCGAGAGCTTGGAGAACTTCTCTGCAAACTGCAGCAATCTGACCCTCATCCATGCAAGTTTCAGTAACCACATCAGTCAAACTACCACCAGGTAGATATTCCATCACAACCCAAAGTTCTTCTCCTACCAAATAGCTGTCCAAGTAATTAACAACGTTCGGGTGCTTGTTCTCCCGCATTACCAATATTTCGTTTATAATTAATTCTTTCTTCGGCTGCTGCGAAAGATTCATTTGCTTGATGGCTACTTCCATACCCGTCGAAGTTTCAATCGCCGTGTAGACGGTTCCTGATGCACCCTGGCCGATCTTTTCCATTTTTGTGTATTTTCTTATTGGGTCTCCTACGCTGACGATCGTTCTGAGCTTTTCTAGAGTTTCATCATCCGACATTTTCTTCTTTCTCGCTTTTTCGCTTTGAGCCGGTCTGGACTGATCAATCGGGGTTGCTTGATTCTTATTTTTATCGAGAGGCGCTTGATTTTGCTGTTGTGGTGTTCCATTTCGTTGAGGAGATCCGAGAGATGTTGGAAGTGGTGGAAGAGGTTCTTCTTCAATAGGCTTAGTGTACTGTTGAAAAAAATTAATTTTCGTTAAAGGGGGTAAGCTACGTACATTTTATATTTAATACAGACTCTTCGCAAATTCATAACTCATAAGCAAACATCATAAGATACTCACAATTGATTTCGTGCGTTCGGGTCGGGCGGAAATCGGAGGTGGAGGGGGTTCATCTTCCTGTTCAGAACTTGTAGCACAGGCATCTGTGGGTGTGCTGCTAGGACTACTACTGCTCACCCTGTAATGTTATTATATCTCAAAACAAAAAGAGACACCAATAACTGTAAAAGTTGAAAATGTGGTGAACTCACCTGCTAAGGGAGTGTTGTGAATGTGAACTTCCAGAAGCTTGTGACATCGCTTGTCCTCGCATGTTTCCCAGGCCCACACCAATGCTCACTCCTATATTGCGAGGACTGCTGGCTCTTTCTATAGGCGCTTAGAAAAGATTACTGAAGTTTATTACAGAATTCAGACACATTTCTCAATGTCTACGTACCCTTTTTACATTTTTACGTCGACAACGAGAAATTTAGTTTTTACATTATAGAAAATTAAAAGAGATAAAATAATAAGAACATAGATGAAGATGACACTTATTTTCTACCTTTTAACTTACCAACAACTCCGACCATTTTCGTTGTTGTCATAAATTTAGAGCCTTTTGCTTCTTTACTGCTGTTGTCATACCAATTCAGAACGTCTAGCACTGCTTGTGGATTTTTCTTCTGTTCTTGTTTGCTGATGTTGCTGGACATCAGCAACCTCGCCCAAGCTTCTGGCATCCCCTGAGACAGAAAAAATGACTTTAAAATGCTGGTAGTAAGAAGCAGATAGGTACTGTTTTATGGATTTCGATATTTACACCCAAGTTAATCGACAGGTGTTGTTCTTGTGATAACTATAGGCTACGATTTTGTGTCCTTAATTTAAAAAATATTCTACATAGATCTGACATTTCTAATAAATATCAATTGAAACTATTTTGCAACTGGTTTTACAAGATAGAAAGTATTAGGACTATTTTTACAAAATCAAGGACTTAAAGTGGTAAATGGTGGGGAAATATTAACAGTTGAAAATGGAAATGAATTTCTAGAATTACAAATCAGGAAAAAATTTGCAACTATTAATATCCGAAATTCTATAATTAAATACGTTATTTTTATGAAATATTCACCTAAGACTTATATAATTTCAATAAAACCTGAACATGAATGTGATTAAAAATATTTTAAGGAACTTTTAACTAAATACATCTTTGAAAATTTTAGATTTTCATCTTAAGGGTGTTGGAGCCACGTTCTAATCTAAAAATTCCATTTCTTCATTTTACTTAACAAATATTAAATTTGGAATTTTTTCCTTCTGTAGAATTAATCAAATTTTAACTAGAATTATGCGTACAGAGCGGGGAAATATTTAATTCAAATATTTTTTAAGTAAAACGAAAATATTCAATTTTAAAGGTAGATGTTGAATTCTTCGTTTTATATAAAAAGTATCGAAATTAAATATTTTTTCGCTCTGTACGCAGTTTTATATTTGCAAAAAGATTAGCGCTACAGAGCAAAAAAATATTTATCTATAATTTTCATTGAGTAAAATAGAGAATAGGATTTGGAGTTTAACACTTGGGTCCAACGCCCTTAATGTGGCGAAATCTTGCAAAAAAACTTATTAATACTGAGCTTCTCAACATTAATTGTCTTTATAGTGAAAATGAGGTTTTCACTCAAGGCTGTTTGGTTTTTATTAAAACAGTGGATTATCTACATTATATACAATCATTAAATTGCCTTAAGGAAGTTGGTGCTCGAATTATGAAATTAAAATTCAAGCGGTTAGGGGGAGGGAGGAGAGGATAAAATATATTTAAGATAATGAATTTCTACAAATTAAATTTAAGTACTTAACAAAAATCTAAAACTGTTTATACTTAAAGATAAAGAAGGATCTTAGCTCAAAATATCAATATAAAAAATAATCTAGACAATAAAAAATCAGTTTATCTTAGCACCAACTTCCTTAAAAAATTTTCTAAGGCAATAGGTATTTGATTCACAAATCAGCAAAGACACTAGCAATACAGCAATCTAAGTGCTTGTGATTGGGTAAATCCAAGTGATCGAACAGCAGGTGTTCGACTTAATTTGCAAGTAAGCATAAAACTGTAAGCGACGTTGACTGAAGCTCATTAATAGATACTTGTCTACTCTAGTGTCTATTTTCTAATGACTATCACCCGAGCTTTAAAAAAAAGTCATCTATTTAAAATCGCAACAGAAACAAACGTTAAATCAGGACTTCGTAAAGAATGAAAATGCAAACAAACTAACTCTTGGGTCATTTTAATTTACTTACTTTTAATGGCAGCTTGAAAAAAATACGTGTCGAGTTAGTTTCCCTTGTGGTTAAAATAATAGACATAAGAAGCATCAGACAAAGTATCGACTTATTGTATCGTAATATTTGTTTTGTGGATCAATGTCTTTATTTTCGTTGTATGGTACGGAAATCCAAAAAGTGTGATCAAAACTTTTTAAGAAAATGGACAATTAAAATGACAAAGAATTTTTTTGGAAAGCTTCAATCGTTTGGTAACTATGTAAATTGTTTTTAGAAAGGATTTGAACTTGAAAGATATGTTTGAGTTGTGTAGAGGTTTTTAAAATAAAATAAAATGAAAATTGTCTAAAGGTTCGTGTGTTTAATTTAATAACTAATGAATATTTAGATCCATTTATGCAATTTCAGTGACCCATTTTTATATCGTACAGATTGCAAAAAATACTTTTACAGAATTCGAATGAGTTGATTTGTAAAATGGTGGCAGGCATATAAAATTGAATACTCCGTACCATAGTACATTAGCTAAGCAGCAAGCAAGTGCATTTTGAACTAAATTGAAGTATTTTGTTTTTTATTTGCATAACATACCGTAAATTCTCCAGTTACTGCATCGAATCCTACGTGAACGGTATGTTCGAAATTCGTAGGATAACTTATGTTAGGTTTGTCCTTATTCTCCTTCACCTTCATCTTGCTTTTCAAAGTCTTTTTCTTGCGTTCCTCCGACTCTGGTTCCTTTGGAAGTGGACGCATATCCACCGGTAAATTAGGCGTGGAATCACCTCTAAAACACAAAAGGTACATCAGACATTTTGTTTTAATCATGCAAGGAAACAGTAATAATAATGAGATAAGACAGATAAGATAAGATATACACAAATTGGATAAAAGTCTGATTCACAATAATTGAAAAATTCTTAACAATTATATTTATAAACTCTAAATGACTATTTCTGATTGATGAGAACTAAAAAAATGTCTTTGAATTTCAATGCTAGTAAATCAATTATTTCGAATCATAAATTTATAAGTGCAGACTTTTAAATGTGCTTAATGGTACTTAGGATGCAGATGAATCGGGCAGGAAAGAGTATAATAAATAATTCAGTTATTGTAATCGATCGTCTTGTCTGCATTATAATATATTCTATTGTCACTGACATGACGTGAAGATTTTCCATAGAAGATATCTCTGTTTAAAGTGTATCAATTATTTAAAAATAGCTCTGAAAATCATCTAAAATTAAAAGCTTTTAAATTGAAAACTAGCCAAAACTGAAATTGCATTAGAGATAAAAATCAGAAAAATGGAAGATCTTCAAGTTGAAAGTTTTTCAATTATCAAGATCACTTTTTAAATATACTTGTTTTGAGAAAGTTTTCCAAGGCTTTCTTTTAACGAGGAAAGAGTAAAAAAAGAATTAAAGATTAGATTGACCTCAAAAAATGAAGTTTTTTGTTTTTTTAGCGGTTTAATTATTTATTTAGTGAAGAGTCTATAGTGTAAACTTCTTTTAAAAGTTTAAGAATTCAGGTTTTTATGGACAGTCTGCCTCTGAATATCATAGTGTCTGAACTGTGGGGTTTTATTTTTAGCAACCTCTAAATTAGTGGCTGTTCCTCTATTTTCGGGAGTCGGAGTCTCTCCATATTACAAAGAAAATAATGCAAACTTGTGTTTAAACCGGCGTACTTAGACTTCAATGAAGAGTATTTAGAGTGGGCGAATTTAGAGCGTAAAGTGTACATAGTGTTAGTTAAGTTTACTAATCGATACTCTCAGAAGATTGTTATACATATATAAAACCAATTCAAATGCAAATGCTGAGAGTAACAGTTTGTTAGGTGTAATATATTCGTAAATTAGATAGGGATTTTACGGTTTTGGACACGTTTGAAGCATGAATGAAAAAAGAAGAATGAAAAAAGCAGAATTAAAAAGGAACCGAATTGATTCACACATTTAAATTTTTTTAAAGAGTTTTTATCATCTAACTATCTGATGTTAGTATCTTATGATCTACTTTACTTTTCTGGGAGGTTTCGGAAATTTTCTGTGATAAGGTTGATATTGAAGATGACGAAGAGACGGTTTTTTTCTCAGAAAAATATTATCGTGACTTTTTAGAACTGTGATATCACTCTTCCTAGACGTGAATGAATTTGTGAATATTGGATTTTTTTACTTTGTAATTTACAATAATTGTTCACTAAGGAGAATTAAATTATATCTGTATAAAGAAATTATCTGTTTACAATTTCTTATTCTTGTTTCGAATGAGTGAATGGAATTTTTGTCAGTATGGAAATGTTATTTACGTCATGAAGATTATTTAAATAATTCAGATAACTATATTCAGACATATACAATATTTTAGATGTATAATAAAAATAACTCCTCTTTCGTCATTTACATTAATATATCTCTCATATAAAAATAGTGTAACTAAAATTTTCCTCATAATATGAATCAAAACATTCCTGTTTTAATTCTTGCTCCAATTTCAAATTAACATCAAATCAATAAACTCTGCTCCAATTTTTACAAATATTATCCGGAACTAGAAAAAACGACCAAAACTAAGTTGAACGTTTTTCTAAACGTTGAACGTGAATTCTAAATTCTTCTCGAGATCATTGACATCTCGCAACATCTGTATCGAAAAACTTGAATGACAATTCAAGTCGCCTAACAAAAGCCACTTTCACTACAACAAAGAATCAAAACAATAAAATGAAGTATAATTCTATAACACCATATGAGAAGTATAACAAAGAGTATAATATAGAAAACCGATAATCACCTGTTTGAGGTGAGCCTCACAGGAGGTGCAGGGGGTTTGTCTTCGTCGTCCGACATGACGCCGCTCCTGATCCCGTACCCGGGTTGCTGATCTGCCCTCCGTCGCTGCGTTGCTACTGATTTACTTAGGCACTCGATTATTTCTAACGCCTTACAGCGTGGTATCTAATTTTCTACCGTAACCTAAGATCTCGTATCTAAAACTCCTAGAATTTCCTCTTGTTTTTTTTTTTATTTTTATCCTTCACGGAGATTTCAGTGGCACGTGTACATATATATCTACCTCTCTAATTCCATCGATGATTTTTATTACTATAGATAAGTGGCGATAAAAATTGGAATCACAACTTATTCGAATCACAGCCCCTCGCTTTTAATTTCTAAAGTCCTTGTGCTCTTGCTTTTTTTCCTGTTTCCATCGGATGTCCAGGTTCAGCTCCAAGGTGCTTTCTCTTCCGACGATCCAGGAATCCGGGACTCATTCAAGTGCCTGGTGAATATCTCTCTGTGCGATTCAGTGCTGTCGTGCGACGAGAGACGGAAGCGAGACTTTTGGCAATTGAAATTGACAGAAGACATGAAGCAGGAGGGGAGTTTAAATTGTTGTGAATTGTACTGATTGCAGTCACTCGAGACTCCAAGAGAGATGAGAATTGCGCGAGGCCTCGGGCCAAATTTCAAATATAATGGTGGTCGGATAATGCCGGGTCAATGTCGCAGACGAGAAGACGACTTCGAGTCGGGACAGCCGGGCGCCTCGGAAGAGTGATTCACACACGGCAAACAACCCCGCCGTAATAGCACATCCACCTCGAAACACAGAGAACACGACGAACACGACTCGGAAGAGCACGAATTCCACTTGCTCACTTTTGCTTTTCCTCGCAACGATAGGCGATAGACCAGAACGAAAACGCGATCTCGCGATTGCGGTTCTATACTTCTATCGATGGATCATATCTGTGCCAATCCCTTCTGCAAAGGGAAATCTTGGAGTACGGGACTATCGCTCGTATTTCACGTTCTCGTCCTGGACAAGACCCTGATCGGCTGAATCACCACCCGCCGTCGCCACGGTCCTCTCCTGGAACTACAGACAACTACGGGAGACTACAGAAGCGCCGCCTTGAAAAGCTCCCCCACCTTTTCGAGTTTTTCTTCGTAATTCAAAGTCGAGTCTCTTTCACACACGCCCACACACGAGTTCACAGCAGTTCACACTTCACAGTGTTCACAGTTCACACGCGATATCAGACACACACGTCACAACTTACATGGAAATACAAACGATACAAGCCCGACATTTTGGTTCACTTTGGTTCCAAAATGGCGGATAGAAATACAGACTGCAGACACCAAATTTCAGAAACAGTATTATTGGATATTTGATTAAATTAAATTGATTTAGATTTAGGAAGGAACTGTTAGTTTTATGGTTTGAGTATAAATTTCGAGTCTTGGATGTCGAGGTTTATGCTCTTGTTAAGAATGATTATGTTATTCTAGAGAGACTTTAAAATTCGCGCACTTCCGGTTCAACTTCACCGTGTTTCGAAAGTTCATGGAATTGACTTGTATGAGTCATATCCGTCGTGTTATTAAATTTGAATTAAAATTTTACCGAATTTGAATTAAAATATTGTTTTATCTGTAAATTTGAAATTCAAGATGATTGTTTGAACTTTTTTATATTTAAATTCATATAAATTCAATTTACAAATTTAAAATTGCGGCTCCTTTTGAATTAAATGTGCGTTATGTGCGTACGCCATGCCATGCGCCATGCGCATCTTACCACGTTCCCACCATTCAAAAATTGATACGTTCGGACCTTTATCATTTCACCATGAGGCGCGTTCAGATTTTCCACCCGGGTGCACCTCGGATACTGCGTCCTTTTCTAACATATTGAAATTTCGACTTGTAAGAAAAGGACGTAGTACCCGAGGTGCACCCGGGTGGGATATCTGAACGCGCCAATTCATGGAAGAGGGAGGGAGTTGTTTCTCGGAGGGGAAATGAAAGGGGAAAGGCAAGTAGGGATGTTGGTGTTGGTTGGTGTTGGTGTTGGTTGGAACGGTTGTGTGCGGTTGCGGTTGAAATTTTAGATTGTTGGATTGGTCGATTGGAACGTTATGGTCGTTATGGAACGTTAGTTGTTAAACTGCAAAGACTCCTACTGGTTCGGATTCGGAGCGCTCTTGGTGTTACATGCAGATAATTATATTCTCTATATCTACATCTGTTATTGTTATGTGGTGGAGTCTAAAAAGTCTCTAAGATTCTCAGGATTCTCTCTATTCTCAGTCACCGTTCGCCGGCCGAACTGTCAAATTGTTCGTCAAAAGTTTTGACATACGCAGGATTACAGAATTACAGTGTCAATAGTGCATTTGAGAAAGTGACTTTATTATAGTGTTTTCTTCATAGAAACCAAACTCTTTATACGCAAAGGAAAACAAATCCAGTCAAAATGAATAATAAAAACACTGGTGAGTAGATTAAAATTCGATGTTTCTTGACTGTCAGAAAGATATTTACAAATTTATTTAGTATGAGAGGTTAGATTCAATTTCGATTGTTTTGCAACAAAGGAGGGTTGTTTTTTCAAAATGGAAGACAATTTAGCTTTTTTGCGACGTAATTAAAAAAAACATCCCTTTACAAAAAAATTTATAATTTATTTTTTATTTTTAATAACGGTGTTTTTGAGTAAATTTTTAATGGGATTAACGGTATTCAAAAGTATTTATCTACTGCTTTTTCTGTTTTATTTTTTTTTGTAATGTTACCCTTATGCAATTGTCATTTTTTAAAATAGAAATCGATTATTTTTTAAGTATCTTTAAATTTTTTACGAAAATTCTATAAAAGTAAGATTTTTTTACATTATTCAAATTTAATTTGTGTTTATACGACGTTTTATGACATATTTAATAAATTATTGTGCTGTTTTTTAAAGATCATTCATTTATTAGATTTAGAATTTAAAAATCACTTTTTTAAATGATAAGTGAAAGGAACTCTGCTTTGTTTTATTAAAAAAATTCATGTATCCTCTACTGCACTTGCTCACTCTAATTTTTATTATGTATATCGCATTCGATGAATGAGTCATTCCTATTTATAAAACGTTATTCATGGGATTTGTCACTATCTCTGAGTATACCAAAAATGCAATTTTTACTTTCTCATCAGAGAGAATGTATTATTATGTATAGGTCTATACTTTCAAATTTTATATATAAAATAGTCTCCTTTTCTTTTAAAATTTTAGATTTAAAATTTTATTTTCTCTTTTTTTCAATTTAGTACAAAATTTTTTTAAAATCTAATTGTTTTTAAAATTCAATTCCTTATAAATTATACAAGGAAACTTTTTTACCTATTCGGTGTAAGGCAATCTTTCGCGATCGTGATCAAGAATCTAGTAAGATGTGACCTTGATTTGTGTAATCGATAGGTAAAATGTGACACAACTATTTCTGAAAACTGTTACTATCTTTCGTAATATTAGAGATAAAACCTCTCGTTTTCACCTTATATGATTCCTAAAGCCTGGTTTCTACTTATCCTATATATAATTGTTTTTTTTTTACAGTATCCTACTTTATTTATTTTTGCAGTATTAGAATTTTGAAGTTCGCAAAAAAATTTAATTTATTCATTTATAAGCCTTTATTATCCTTGAATTATGATATTATTATTCTCACATTATCTTTTTTTTTTTTTTTTTTTTTTTTATAAAAA
>UCOK01018661.1:0-19362 GCA_900474325.1 Synergus umbraculus | reverse complement strand
TTTTTTTTTTTTTTTTTTTTTTTTTTTTTTTTTTTTTTTATAAAAAGCTATCTTTGTAGAAAAGCTTACATGTCTATTTCCCTCATTTTTGCTGCAATGCGGGTAATAATGCCTGATTATACAATTATCCAAATATGGGCATAATAGTTTCTTATTATTTAAAAGATATGTCATTAATCTTTCTTTTTATTATTTGTATCAGAACACATTGTGATGACACCAAAATGCAAAACTGCAAATTCTACAACATTAATAATCGAAAGGCAAGAAATGCCAACTGAGAATAGCGACGAGAAAAATGTTCACGTAGCTGGAGGAGATCACAAAGGAATCGTGATCAATAAACAGGCGATGAATGGTATTAATGCGTTTATTATTTTCACATCTCTTTAGAGAATTAATATCTAAAATTATTTCTTAAATATGTAATCTCCAAGTTTTAAATTGATAGAAATCGGTTTATTATTAAAATAATAATTTTTATTACAGTTACAAATGGAATCGGACAACCTGCACACCTTTGTCTTCAATTTAGAGTTTTTCTTGTAAGCGCACAAACTGGAAAACACACTCAAGAATCGAGAACACTACATTTCTGGTTTGTTAAAACACTTCCAGAAGAGGAACAACCTCACATCGCACAAGAATTTTTCCGTGAGTTGGTCAGTCCTCAAGAATTTCCAAGAGGTACGTTTAAAAAATATAAAACTCAAAATATAAGAAACAATCTACTTGTATAAGAAACAAGGAATTTAAAAAAACAATAAATATTTTTATTTCAGATTACGTCGGATTTATCAAAAAAATTATGAAGTTGATGCAGCACAAATACCCCACTATTAAGAAGCTAGAAGTCGAGTTGAAGCAACTTGAAGATCCGATAGACCTTCCGGCCAGACCACGTGAGTTGATGATAACTTTATACTATTTTTGCATTCTCTCGCATTTATTTAACTTTCAGTTTCTTCAGATCATCATAATGTTATGAGTCTTTGCAGTAAATTTAATGACTTTGCAACATCAGATATACTCCTGTAATTCATGTAATTCTACGAGAGTGTTGATTGGGAGTGTATGTGGTTAAGCAACTTCATGCTTGCTAGAAAGCTGGGTCGTCTCTAATCGAATTAGGCCTATTGAGCTAAAGTGGCCTTCACTTGATCACCAGGACCAATAAATTTGTCTCAAGATTGCATTAAAGTAACCCAAATTGAAATCACAGACGAGATTCTTATTATTATATATTCAAAAATATTTTATTTGGAATTTCTAAAATTCATTTTTTCCATTCAATTTTAGTTTTTAGAGAAGTAAGATTACTAATTCACTATTTTTGGTAGGCTGAGTATTTTCGAGCCCCGAGTCTATAAAACGCTGGCCTAATATGTTAGCTCAATTCCTAGAATGAGTGACAATGTCACTGAATAAAGTGGTTCAGCTTTTTATACAAAGAGCTAATTCAGCTGATTGAAGCGGCCCCTTTCTCTGAACATTCGCGACTAATTGTCGCAATTTTGTTTTTATAAACATTAGATCGTTCATCTTCATCACTCATCAGTTTCTCGACTTCATTAGAAAAAAGTACAGTAGTTTTTTTAACTAATATATTTAAAGATATTCCTGTTATTCACAGCTGGAAATGGTCTTATACTCTACTCACTCTCCCAGCCTGAGAAATGTATGAGGGAATCAGGTTCGGCCAGTCTTATAAAATTCAGCATTCTTTGGCCATGTTTTGTTATTCTTCTTACTCTTTGCAGGATGATTGTCGTTACTCAAATTTACACAATAAGAATAATTCAATAACATTCAATGGTCCAGGAATTTTGCGTCCGACTCGTTTAATAGCAACGTTTTTAACAGCTTTAAACAAAATCACGTGCACGAGTTAGAATTTTATTATTACTACTTTTGTTACAGTTCTGAAAAAGTAGGTAATGCTTCATTAGGGTTGTCCAAATATAGATTCTTTCAGTTCAAAGGTTTTTGGAATTTCTGAAACGCTTTACGGGTGTTTATCTATAATTTTCTTTGAAAACAAAAGAAAAATTGGACCACTCCTTTATTTTGGTTTTCACAAATTGTTTCACTTGAATTTCCATTTCTTAAAATCTTTTTAAAACTTCTTTTATGTTTATATACAGAGTTTAAACTAAAGATGATTTACTACGTCAGTTAAAAACGTTTTTTATTGTTGATCTGTGATTGTGGAACGTGCTACTCAAACAATTTCAACAGTAACCATAACAACATTGACTTAATACGAGAACTTACAGCTTGAAATCTTATTCTTGAATCAATAACAGGTTCCAATTTTTTGAAAACACTTAAAATTGATATGAAAAATTATAAGTATTCTCAAGTATTATTTATTTTCCACCGAAAAAAATGAATGATTACATATAAAATAATTTTACTTGTATAAATTTTGCGGATATTTATTACACTTTAGACTTTTATAATCCTTCCCTTTTTTTTTTTTTTTTTTTTTATTTCCGTTTTTCCAATAGGAACTTTGCACGCAACGTACAAATTGTAGACAAAAAAAATATAAAAGTATGTAAAGATTATATCACACAAAAGCCACACATTTTACAAACTGATTGTAGAAATTGTTAATGCAAATGATAGTTTTTTCCTCAATGTATTTTTGAAAGGCTTCATGAGTTTCATTGTAGATGCATCTTCCAGATTATTTTTTTATTTAATATTTAATCTAGAATTGCTCACTATACTTATCTTTCGGCTTTGAAAATTTGAAAAACCCCCCTTATTTCAGGATTCTCGACCTTTAATTTAATTTCAAGTTTCTAACCACTTGGAAAATTTTTAATAATTATTTTTGTAAGTACTAACATTTTTTTTTGTTTTTGGCAGTTTCATCGGACGAAGCATCTCTTCAAGTGATTGAACTTACAGTTGAGAAAGTCCTTGAGTTGATAGAATCTGCTTATCCAAATCCGGTGACTGTAATTGACTTAGCAAGGTTAGTACAAATTGTTTAAATCAATTATTCAAGAAAGAAGTTAACATTTTTAAGAGTCTTGGAACCAAGTTCTAATATAAAAATTCGATTTATTCATTTTACTTAACAAATATTAAAATAGGAATTTTTCTCTCTGGAGAATTAATTATTTTGTAATTAGAATTATGCACACAGAATGAGAAAATATCTAATTCAATTTTTTTTAAATAAAACGAAAATATTGAATTTTAAAGTTGGATTTTGAATTCTTCGTTTTATGGAAAAAGTATCGGAACTAAATATTTTTTCTCTCTGTACGCAGTCTTATATTTGAAATAAGATTAGTGCTAAAGAGTGAAAAAATATTTATCTATAATTTTCGTTGAGTAAAATGGAGAATCGAATTTTGAGCTTAGCACTTGGATCACTTTGATTAACTGAAGTAATATAATATTGTCTTCGGTAGGAAGAATTAAAAAATATTTTATAAATGAACTTTATTGAAAACCAAAATAAATAATAATTTTAGGGACCATGGTTGGGAGCCATCTGCCGTGGAGGCAAAATTGAACGAGTTACGAGAAAAAGGAGTCGTAAAGGCAATGGAACATGGAGCATTTACAAGAGTCGTGCACCAAGACACTCAAGTCAAGGTAAATTGGTCTCTTTCCTTTGTTAAAGAAACTCGATTCCTTCTCGAAATTTATCTCATATCTGATAATGTTTTTTTAAACATTTTAGGTCGTCAAGCAAATGCCCACGATGGCAAGTTCGAAGCAACCAACAATAGCAATTATCACTGCTCAATACTGCGAAAAATTAGCTGTTGATTCCATGATTGAAAACAGGGAAACTTTTGTTCGCTACACAACTGTTGGTAAGATCTTTAAATTAATTCCTTGATAAAGTTTAACATACAAAATACCAATATTTTTTTTAATCGTCATTTTTTTGCATTGAAACTATCTTCATATTTGACATATTTTTACTAAAACTTGCCTCTAGTCGTTGATTTATTTAAAATAAATTTCCGCATTCTTATTTACTAATCTCAATTTTTGAAAAAAGAAGATATTTGAAATCCGCAGCATTTATTTCCGCAGTTTACATTAATTTTTAAATAAGATTTTAATCTAGCAATGCACGCGGCATTATTAAAAGCATGAAAATTATAATTCTATAACAATGCTTAAATAGATAGGCTTTCATAAATTTAACAAACTTCTGATAATGTGGTCCTTGTGGGATTGAAATAAAATTAGGCTTTAACTTAAAATTGGGAGAAAAGGTTTTTTTTTTAAGTTTTAAGGATATTGATTCTTTATTAACAGAATGGCTTAATTAAGGTATCTATTTTGCGAGAAGTTCTTGGGAAAAATTTAGTAATTAAAAATCGAAGAAATAATAAAATCTTACTTCTTACGCGTGCAATGCCAGGTTGAAGATTAAAGCGAAGCTTATTTTATTGGCATTACTGTATTTGCACGAAACTTTAGGTTCGACGAACTCTCCTGATGCCCCTGAAGGAACCCCACGAGTCACGTGCCGTTTTGGTAAAGTAGTTTGTAATATAGTTTTATTTGATTAATTCAGTGTATATCACATCACAGCTTGATCATCGCTTCTGTCCAAGGATGCAAGGTGGGATGTTAGATTGTGATTTGTCTCTTTCAGTCCTCATGTTGTGTTTATTATTATTTATGTTTATTTATTATTTTCTCATCTTCATGTTTACTTTTCTTTCTAATTTATTTTATTTTATCACATTCATGCACATTTTTTATGTAATTGTTTTTAATAGGTGATTGTTTTTAATAATATCAGGATGTTTATTGACATTTAAGTTGTTACTGAATTGGGAATTTACTTATGAAACTTTCTGATAAGTTTTTATTATTGTTTATCGAGCTTTTATTTATTTTTTTACAAATATTTTTATATAAAAATTCGAAAGGTAGGTATAAAGCCTGAAATTCTGTTTTCTCTTTTGTGATGTTTATTGTTTATTTTATTGTTTTTCTTGACGTTTGTGTTTTAACAAATGGGATTAAAAGTGGTTTGTTTGATTATAATTATAATTCATTTAAAAAATAAACTAAAATATGTACGATTAAAATTCTAGAAATCACGTAAAAACAATTTTCTTTTAAGCTTTCTATTTTTTTTTACAAAAGGAAACTTTAAACATGTACCACTTTCATTCTCACCATCTGATATTTATTCTTATAATAATATTGTGTCTATGTCGTTTGAATTTACGTTCCATGAAATTGCAATCGTTCTAATTTGGATTTTTCTGAATTGTGCATTTTACAAAGAAACCTATTCACAATTAAACAACATTACGTTCGAAATAATGACACATAATTATGAATGTCACAAGGCGTTGTAAATTGAAAATTCTAAGCACACTCTGAATAATTATACTCACTATTATGTACTTTCATCATACATATATCATTTATAATATAGATATATTGCAGATTTATAACATTATCAGCACCGAATGTAACTTTATTTGTCAATCACCTTGAACACCGATCGAGAATAGAACCGATAGCAGCACAATTCACTTGTACAATACACGGATTTTAGAAGGATTTCCAATACTTTTCTATATTAATATGTCTTTTTTAATTTAATTACAGGAGAGTCAAATGTGTACACTTTGGGAAACATTGGAGCACATAGAATAGTGTGTACAAAATTGCCCACTATTGGCCATACCAGAGAAGCTATGACTGCTGCTGGAAATACAACAACTCGATTATTAGGTAAAATTTGTAAATAAAGTGTATTAAAATATTTTCATGGTACATTATACTCGATTTTAATTATTAAAACTATGAATTACTGTTTTTTTCAGGTACATTTCAAAAGGTGGATTTCGTTTTCCTCGTCGGAGTCGGTGGTGGCGTTCCTCATTATACAGATTACGTAAAACACGTTAAATTAGGTGATGTCGTAATTTCTCATCCGACTCCTCTCAATAAACAGTACGTTTATGTGTACTGCGAGAGTGCAAAAATGAACGAAAGTGGAGGCTACCACTTCGAAACCAAAGAATATTGTCCATCGAATTTGTGTCTTCAAGAAATCGCTGCCAATTTGAAAAATCAGGTAATTGTATTGAAAGAAGTCAGGGTGACAACTTGACCTGAAGACCGGGAAATGACCGAGAATATAATTCTAAAAAACCAGGAATTTACTTCTCATCGCAAGAAAATACAAGTTTTTATTCTTTTAATAATTATCTTTAATTAGAAAGTATTTTTATTTTTTCTTTTATAAAGAAATATTTTGCAATTTTTGCTCTATTGTATTACAGGATGTTTAGAATGAAAATCATAAATTAAAATAAATCTCTGCGCTTTCTGGTAAATAGAAATATGTTACTTTTAGTTGTCCAGGAAAATTGAAAAACTTGACCGGGAAAAACCGAGAACTTGAAATCGTCCGTCAAATCGTCACCCTGGAATTGATTAACGTATTCTGATTAATATCACAGGTTGAAGAACTTTAACAATAGTCAAGGTCTTTAGAGTAATAACTCTTATTTACTCTAAAAGGCTTAACTATACTGAAAGTACAGAAGCCTCATTAGTTCCAGAGTATTAACCTTTCCGCAATTTGTTTTCAACAGGCAGAGAACAATCCAAACCCACCCTGGCAAAATTATATGCTAGAAGGTTTAAAAACGTTAGGCAACCAAACGGAACATGACTTCAAGGCGCCTCCACCGGAAACGGATAAATTGTACATGGCGATCGGTGATAAAGGCGTGATTGAAGTAGCTCATCCAATTGCTCCTCAAGATTCTGCAAATATAAGGTAATTGGTTAAGGGAATTTGTTACTCATCATATGAACAAATTTAGATAGCCCGTTTTTTTCTCACAAATTTTACTTTTTGAAAAAAAAAATAATACTGCACAGACGTAAAGAAAGTAAACACGGACGTCTGTGCATTATTATTTTTTTGAGAAAGTAATCATTTTCAGAAAATAACTGAGTTATTTAAATTTGCTCATATGGTAATTACCAAAGGCCCTTGAGCGGAATCGAAAAACCAAAATGTTTTGAAATCTTAGGAAGGGGAAGAAATTTCAAATAAGAAATGCTCAGATTGAGATTTTTTAACGAAGAACTTCAGCAATTAAGGGTGTTGGACCCAAGAATTAAATTCAAAATTCTATTCTCCATTTTACTTAACGAAAATTATAGATAAATATTTTTTCGCTCTGTAGCGCTAATCTTTTTTCAAATATAAGACTGCGTACAGAGAGAAAAAATATTTAGTTCCGATACTTTTTCCACAGAACGAAGAATTCACGATCTAACTTTAAAATTCAATATTTTTGTTTTACTTAAAAAAAATTTGAATCAGATATTTTTTCGCTCTGTGCGTATAATTCTAGTTAAAAATTGATTAATTCTACCGAGGGAAAAAATTCCACTTTTAATATTTGTTAAGTAAAATGAAGAAATCGAGTTGTTAGATTGTAATTTAGCTCCAACACCCTCAATAATTTCAAATCTAAATCCTGAATTACAAAAATGCCAAATTGGAAAGAAATAATACTTTTAAGTATTTAAAAATGGTGCCAATCCAAATCAATTCACTATAATTTGAAAAGCTGACTGAATAATTCTAAAACCTTTTTTCCTCAAATTACTTCACCCAGTACTGTGAAGCTTGAAAACTGCTCTATAATTTTCCGCTCTTTAACTCTAAATAACTGTCATTATATATTTTAGAACGGATGGCTGTGCTCGCATTCACTTAGCTCCCGTCGCCTCGGGTCGTCAAATCGCTCGGGACGATCAGCTCCGACAAAAATTTGCTTCTCGTTTTGGTGCACTTGCATTTGATGGAGAAATGGACGCCGTTGTAGAAAGTATTTTGGGCAACTGTCGCGACAGTTTTGCTGTCGTTAGAGGTATTTCTGATTATAAAGATGGGTCTCGAGTTAAGGAATGGCAACCTTATGCTTCACTCGCTGCTGCCAGCGTCGTAAAAGCAATTATCTGCGCCATGGATCCACCTATAAACGCCTAAGTACTATAATTTATGCTGAAACGCACAGAATCTCGTTTCAAATTCATTATTTCTGTCAAATGCACTTATAATGACTCTGACCGTGATTTCAATCTAGTAAAAAAAATAGGAAACCGTCGTTGTGTCATAAATAGAATAAAATATTATTTGACTATGATAATATTGTAGGAACTAAAGGAACTCTGAGATTTAGTCTCCAGATTACAGAAAAAGAAATTTTCTGTCGAAAGAAAGAAGAGGCATGTGCCATTTTTAAAGGCCATCCAATAATCATATTATACCGAATTGTATCAGCGACAAAAAAATGGCTTCAATGTAATAATCCTATCGGTTGGGTTTTATTTAAATTTTATGTTTATTTAAAACTCTACTGATGGCTTTAAATATTGAATAGTCCGGTATATTAATAGAAAGAATAAGCATTTATCTATAGATTATTATGAATTTGATTCATACTTATATCGATGTGCTATTGCATAACTGATGATAAAGATAGTACATATATGAAGAGTTGATATTCTGATATGAGATAATTACAGTGGGATATTTTCCGCTTTTATGCTAAAACATCAAGGACAAAAACATTCAATTTGAGAATTGAAGTAAAGAGAATCAGACTTTTGTATAAAATTAAGAAATATCCTACTGCAAAGATCTCGTTAAATCGTTCGCTATTCTTCTCGTTGCTCTTTTAGATTCTTCGTGCAAACTTTTCAATTTCTTTGAGAATGAATAATTTTACGTATTCCACAATTCAAAATTCGCTTTATTAAATAACAAAAAGCAAAAGCACTAGGAGTTTTTAGGAGTTTTGACAAGAATCGTTGAAATCAAAGAAACTAAAGAAAATGCAAAGAGTATTATGAAATCTCAATTAATTTCACGTTGAATTTTATCAATAGTTACATTTCGATAAATTATAATTTTTATACTATGAAATTTTTATACTGAAATATTGGTTTCAGCGCAGTTTTTACTTTAGTATCTAAATTTTTCGTACACTAATTTAAATGCCGTTCTCAGCAAATGCTGAAATATATGTGCCAATGTGTTCAGAAAAATAGAATGATACTTACACTGCCCTTTTAAAGAGTACACTTCTTATAAAGCAGTTTTTCTAGTTCTTTAAACAAAGAACGTCATTTCTACTTTTATTATTATCATATTTTTCACAATTCTTGCACTTATTGGATTTTGAAGTTTTTATAGTCTAAAAGCACAGGGTAGAAGGTAAAGACTATTGATAATTGCAGTTTCTAAATTCAATGGCTGGACACCAAAAAGAGATACTGAAAGTCTAAAAGTGGATTGAGAGACTTTAAGTTAAATGTATAAATAGTATTCTGTTGTTTGAGGATTCTGTTTTATAAGATTAGGTTTCTTTTTCCCTTAATAAGATCTCGTTCGTCCAAGTTTAAGACGAAATGCTTTTCGCAGTTTTTAACTTTTATCCTACAAGTTTTGAATTTATTTATTTATTTATTTGTAAATTATTATTCATGTCATCTATTCCGTTTAAATTTAGGCTCGTCGAGCACTGATAAAATCAAACTCGAAATCTCACGCATCAAATCCACATTTACAATTTAACACACTTGTTGTTTATGTGCACAAGAAAGTCTATGAATTATGAGCAGAGCAATTATCATAGATAGAAAAAATAGTATATAGAAATATACGTATAATACAAATATAATATATGAGCGATTACAACAGATCCTATAATATTGCATCTAACTTGCAGTGACTTACCTGATGACAGATTCCTATTTATAGCTTAATATTAAGTCTGCATTTGTGTGTTTTAATCTTAACTTATTTATCAGAAGCTTTTAAGCCACACTGAATTTTTTTCAGTTTTGGTCTGTGAAAAAAGCTTTACATTCGGCATTTCTTTGATTAATAAATAAATAATTAAAGAAGTGCCGCGCTTTTGACGCTAGTCGCGCTATCATATTTTTATCTTCACCTAGGAAATAATTATTTATGTTCGCACAATCGTTACACAATCCACGAAATAGGAAAGTTTTGAACTTTATATATGCCAATTTTATATAGTTATTGACAATTTTTCTTTCGCATTAATAGTCTTCCAATGGACCAAGCACAAAATATCGACTGACAAGCTTAAGATTTTAGATTCGAGCTTAAAAGTTGTTTAGACGATTGTATAACGATTTTTAACGATTACTATAAATTATAATTAAAAATTATTATAAATTAGATAGTTTTTAAATCAAGACACTAAATAGATAATTTTTTCGACTTGGTATATGTAGATTTTATAAAGCTTTATTTTAATCATTCCTTCGTATTTGATATGTGATATCACTGGATTTTTAGATTTACGTTTTAATTTATTTCATTATGTAAAACCCGAAAACTTTGTATATGTCATTTCTCTATTTACGAATAAACGTTTCATCGAGTTTAAATTACTTTTTGTAAAAAAAAACCGTTTTAAGTTAAATTAAGCAAGGGAATTTAATAATGATTAATGAATGCACAATTTTCATTATTGTTATTTGATATTTTCCTACTTACAAAATTATTCAATGCTAACATATCGATCGCCTATTTTCATAAATTTAATTCTGTTCCTTTCGGGTTTTCTTCCTATAAGTTTCAGATAAAATGGAATATCTTTTCTAGATAAGTAATTCATTACTGAATTATAGGGTCCTAAAACAATTGGATTTTGACAACCGTAGGATTGAATCGGAATGGAATTAATGTCCATATTCTTTTGTCAGGAAGAACTTTCAAAGTTACAAATCTCCTTCTCTTTTCCATGTTTCTGTAAAATTTTTGGGAATAAGTTCTTTTTCTTGACTGGTTTTTTAGGCCTTTCAGAATTCGTTACATTTATCTCTATTTCTGATTCATTGCTAAGGAACTGATTTAAATTCTCTTCAGAGAAGTCAATTTTCGTTTTAGAATATACAGGACCTAAAATTAAGATTAGTGCTAAGAGATTTTTCTATACAAATAAAACTTTTTATTTTTAAATATTTTTTAGAAAACAATAATAACTACCTGCTGTTGTGGAGTCTGACAATTCATCATTTTCGATAATAGATTTGATTTGATTCACGTTTTGAATTTGTTTAACAGCGTAAATTAACATCGCTCGATCTTGAATTCTTTCAGCTTCCAATTTAGCAACTCGACTTTTTTCCTTCGTTTCTTCCTTTAATTTACTCTCATTTAATTCCAAGATCCATTTCGAAATTTCCTCAAAAAGCCTTTCTTGTTTTTTATTTCGAATTTTTAAATCTTCTCTTTCTTCAGTCACATTCTCAGATCGCTTGCTTCTTTCCTTCTCTAAGCCATTTAAAAATTCTACTATTCCTTCAAGTGAAGACCTCATTTCTTCGATCTAAAAATAACTTCAAAACGAAGAGAAATAAAAGCCGAAAAATAATGATTTTCAGACCAAAATTTTTGTTAATTACAATACCTCTTCAGATTGTCTTTTTTGACTCTCCTTAAGTTTTGAGAATTCTTGTGTGCAGACATTATAAAGTTTCAGTAATTCGTTAATTTCGTGTCTTTCATTTTTTAGATCCTGGATTATTTCTCGACATACTTTGCTATTATCTTTATTTATTGATTTGACAAATTCCCTTTTCTCATCGATTGTGGGCAGGAATTTTAGTTTTCTTTTTGAGTGTACTATACGATGTATTATAGCATCTGTCTATTATTAAAATATTTATTTAAACCATAATTCTTAATCAAAAATATGATAAGAATATAATTATATTTTCTATTTTTTCTATTTTAAGAGATTTTTATATTTTTAAAAGATTCCATAGAATCTTAGGATATTTCGAAAGATTTTATAGAATTTTAAGGATGTTGGACCCAAGTCCCAATTTTGAAGAATAAAAAGTCTTATGTTTAAACTTTCTGAACTTTGCGATCGTTATCAAAATTTATTATTTGGAGAAATTAATCTTTTATTTAATTATAAATTCCGCAAACCTTTTTAATTTCGCCAAGAATAAGACTTAAGGCTTGTTCAACTTTAAAACTACATTCATCAAAATTCTCTTCACTCTCTTTTTTATCCAATGTTGAAATTATAGATTCTTGATTCATTTCAGTCATCTAAAAAATAATTTGCATTAAAATTAATTTCATTCTTTTCAGCTAAACAGTGCCTCTTTGTTCCTTATCGCGACCTTCGCTTTAGTTGCATTACTTGGTACTGTAATATTATTCGATTTAAATCAAAAAAATCGTTTCTTATAATTAAAATATAATTAATATTTTTTATTTTGTTAAAATTGATGAAATTTCTAAAGCATAGAAAAAATTCCAATTTAGAAAAACTAAAAATTATTTTCCTATTGGTTTATGGGAGTTTTATAAAAATAATAACTATAATTATTAATTATTGTTAGTTAGAATTATTAATTATTAATTACCTGTCAACAAATGTAGCGGTTGCAGGTGTTTTCTCTTTTTCTTTTTTCATTAGTAAAATTCAATTTATTACAACAATTGTGATTTTTGAAATGTTTTATTTTAAAGGGATCTTCTTTTAGAGGAAATTTAAATATTTCTAAGTACTTCAGTTGTTCATTTATGATATCCCAGTCGTTCATAGTTTGCATTCGTTTTATTAATCTTGTTCTATAAACTTCTTCATTTTTCTATAATTTTATTAAAAAAAAAAAAAACAAAAAGAAAATTCAATTCAATGTTTATAAATATTCCAGTTCCTAAAATTAAAAACAGACTGAAACTTTGTTCATAAAATATGCATCTTGATATGGATCGGTCATCAAATCTTCATTGATAATCTGTTTCTCAGAAATTTGATTAATTAATTCCTCAAATTCCTCTTCTTGACTTGCAAGTTTTGTTTTTATTATTTCTTGAAGCTGTTGAAAGTTAACCAGAAAAATATTTTTAGTTAGAATTTTCTTTAAAATTTTAAATAAATTAATATTAAAATTTTTACTTGAGAGACTTCAATTTTGTAAGAATCAGGGTTTTCTTTATTCTTTATATATTTTTGATGCTCCAGAGATTTGTTTATTTTATTTATAGGGTAAAAGTAAATTCTTTTACAGTTTCTACAACTATTTGAACATTTTGTTGAATGTTGACTGCTATAAATTAAATTTTTTTCTATTTCAAACTCCTTATTTTGTTGTCGGCCTACGGACCAAAAACCAACTTGTCGAAAATTATTTTTAAGTCTTTTTACCTAATAAATAAAGAGTTTTATTTAAAATAATTTATTTAATTTATTAAATATTAAATTAATTTTAAGGTTGAAAGGAGAATTCGTGAAGAAAAGCAAAACACTTTTTTCTAGATTGATTATAATTAACAATTGTATTAACTTAGTGTAAAAACAATTACAAAAAAATGTTCTCACTTTTGTAGAATTCCGGAAATGATTAAAATGGTTTACTACGTTGATAATTTTCTTTGATGTTTTCATAAAGGATTTTAATTCTGACAGGTGTACTTAGGTTACTAAATAAGATTAGTGTAACAATAAAAAAATAATCGAGATAAAAATTTATTCGAATCGCAATTTTTTACGAAAATTAAAAAATTTTTAAATTTCGCCTATAAAACTAATAAATTTATTAAATTATTTTTTTCTCAAGAAAAATTATATTAAATGAATTATCCTAATTAAATAGTTTTAATTAATTTAAAAACAACTAATATTGCATAATACAATCAGTGCAGGAAATTCGGTAGATCCTAGATCATAATATTTTTAATTCCGATTTAATCCGAAGGAGTTTTGAATTTGAATTAATTCGAAACCTATTCAAAAGCAATCCGAATGAATTCGAATTAATCCGGTATATCCGAATCAATCCGAAACTTTTGCTAGGGATTTTTATCAATTTTGATTTTTGTCCCTTTTGCAGATTTTGATCCCCATTTTGAAAATAGGATTTTTGATTCAATTCGACCTTATCTTAAAATCATAAAAAATGACGAATTAATTTAATTTAAATTCAGTTTCTTCTAATCATACATTCTCTTCACTTTTTTGGAAATTGGATTTTGAACGAAGTGCCTTCATTTCTTCAGATTTATCTTCTTTTCCTTTACTTCTGTAATTATTCCAAGGTTGCTCATCAGAAGTCCCGAAGAGTATATAAATAATTCCACTAGCAATTAGCAAAATTGCAGAAATTATAAAAACTTGTCGCCACTTTTCTATCGTTTGCTGTAAAAAGTAATTTTTATAATTTATATATTATAAAAAAAATATTTATACATATGTTCTGATAATCATTTTCTTACGTCATTATTCGTTAATAATCCAACTACAAATGGTGATATAAACCCAGCAGCAGTTGTGATTAAATTACAAAATCCAAGAATAACACTAGCATAATTGGAACTTAAATCAACAAGAGCTGCTAAAGTTCCTGCAGTAACTGCACCATTGACTGCAGTACCTGTCATCATGAATATAATTGCCAAAGTTGCATGACAGCCACTGTAACTAAGTCCCAAGGTTATCAAACCTTGGACAATTGTGCACATGAAGGTCGCCAATTTTCGTACATTTGTGAGACTCATATATTTTCTTTTTAGAAGCCAATCGCTTAGAACTCCAAATCCGTAGGAAAAAATCATCCTCAGAATATGTGGCAGTCCCGATAAAATTCCAGCCTGAAAGAATATAAAAAATTACACCTTTTTATTTCATCATAATAAAAGTGTATTTTGAATTATAATCTTATGAATAATTTGGAATAATTGTATTTTTATGAGTGTTTCGTTTCAAATTTAAGGGGGAAATCCCGGTTATTTTGGGATTGGCAATACTGTTCACTGGGATTGGCAATACTGTTTACTGGGATTGGTAGTACTGTTAACTGGGATTGGTAACAATGCGTGATTGGTCACACTGTTAATTTGAATTTTATTTAAATATCTTATATAATGATGAATAGTCTATATTGAATATGATGTTAATTCAAGTTGAATTTAGCGAATAAAAATAATTTAAGAGAAATTCCACGATTTCTGGAAAGAATCAGGCCGAATTCAATAAATTCAGTGAATTCAAAGTGAATTCTGTAAATTAGACGAATTTGAACTGAATTACTAAAATATTTACTAAAAGTACATAATTCACAAAAAGAAACTCAGGTGAATTTAAAGGAATTTACAAGAATTTTTAAAAATTACTAAGAATTCATAATAATTCGTGGCGAAATGAAAAATGATTAAAAATAATATAAAAGAAATTTTTTTTAAATTCCCTAGGAACTCGAAAGAATTTTAAAAATCCAAGAATGAAAAAATTTGAAGATTTTTTTGTGAATTTCTAAAAAAATGAAGACAATACAAAATAATTTCTAGGAATTCAAAGGAATTTACAAAAATTTTCAATACTGAAAAAAATTTCAAAAAATAATATATAATTCATATATTTACAGATCGTTTCCATTAGAAATATGAGATTTTAAGGTTGTTGGAACCAAGTTTGATCTAAAAATTCGATTTCTTCATTATACTTAAGAAATATTAAATTTGATATTTTTTCCCTCTGTAATATTTAACTATAATTATGCTAACAGAGCGAGAAAATATCTAATTCAAATATTTTTTTAAGAAAATGAAAATATTCAATTTTGAAGTTAGATTTTGAATTCTTCGTTTTATGCAAAAAGTATCGAAATTAAAAATTTTTTTGCTGTGTATGCAGTCTTATATTTGAAAAAAGATTAGCGCTACAGAGTGAAAAAATATTTATCTATAATTTTCGTTGAGTAAAATGAAGAATGGAATTTTGAGCTTAACACTTGAGAGGAATTTTAAGATTCTAGGGATTAAGATTCAGGGGATTAAGATTAAGATTCAAAATATTAAGATCCCAGGGATTTTATAGGATTTCATGGAATTTTAAATAATTTTAATTGATTTTACGATATTTTATGGGATATTTAATAATTTTAAGGACTTTTAAGGAATTCAGGGGATTTTACGAAAGTTCAGTGGATTTTCAGGAATTTTAAGAGAATAATAAATTGGATAAATAAATAAATAATAATAAATAATAAATAAATAAATAATAAATTGGACTTTGAAGAATAATAAAGGCATTTTAAGGAATTTTATGAAACTTGTGAAAATTCCTGAAATTATGAAAGGAATTACAAGTTTTTATATTTCAACAATTCTTTCAATTCAAATTCTCAAATATATTTTCTTATATCACAATTTCTAGTTATTATAAATAATTACTTACAGCGTTTACATTCCAGCCATGAATGTAATTAAAATATGAAGGGGCCTGTGTCATCATAGTAAGAAAGCCCCATACTCCCCCAAAATGCGCAGCAATAACTACCCATAAAGGCCACGAGGTCACTATTGCTTTCCATGGGATTTTTTTTTCCTGACTTGCTTCAGAAAGATTTTCTAAAATGTAATTCCTTTCTGTCACCGAAATTCGAGGATGTTCATCCGGAGAATCGAACACAAGGATTTGCCAGAAGCAGAACCTTAATTATTGTTATCACAACAATTATTATTACAAATTATTAAAAATTATTATAAATTATTACAAATTATTACAAAACAAAGACTTATTCGCGTTATTCCAATATTCATTCTCACTAACTAATGTCAATTTTATTGATAAAAATATATTTATTTTTAACGTCTGTTATTGAAATTATAATCTACAATTGACTCTTCTTTTATCATTGATTTAAGAGTTGATTAAATTTTCATTTCGATATAGGGGACTTGATCTATATGACTTAATTTGATTTATTGATTTCTTGATATGCGGATTACTCAAGAGCAAAACGCAAATAATCTTCGAGTCTTCGAATTCGTTTTTTTTTTTTTATGAAATAACTTAAAACAATAAAAATTAGTATTTTATCTCTATGTACCTATTTATTTTGTCTGACGCCGACACAATATTAATGACTTGTAAACTTGATCAAAATCATTATTCAAATAAACATACCAGACAATTCCAAGTAGGGACGTAACGTAGAAAGCCGATTTCCAGTTAAACCAACTGATAACTAGTGCACACAATGGATAAGTCACTGCAACTCCCACAGAACTTCCTAAAATTGATAAAAAAAATTTTAAATGCATATTTAATTATCTAGTGAATGAATAGAATAAATAAATCTAATAATCTATCTAAATAATCTAAATAATATCTAGTAATAAAAATTATAGTAATAATCTACTCTTACCTAAGTATGAACTAACAAATTTGCTTCTTTCTTGAGGAGGGATCCACTTAGCAGTCATATTATGCATAGCAGGCCAGAAGACCCCCTAATAAAAACAATTAGAGTGTAATAAATCAATTAAATTAAATTAACCAATTAATTACTTAATAACTTACTTAATTAATTAATTTAAATAAATTCGAGATTAAATTTTAAACTAACAGCAATTAAACCTTGGATGACTCTGAGAAAAATCATAGCATTCAGATGGTAACTAGTTGCAACTGGAATAATTAATCCCACTAAAGCTGTGAGCAGATTGGCCCAGCCTAAAACGACTTTGGTACCGTATCGACGAGCCAAAAGACCTCCTGGAAGCTGAGATACCCAGTGGAGCCAATAATAAGACCCTAAGGCTAAACTTTGTTCATATTCGCTCCATTGGAACCTATCTTCAAATTGAGAAATTGCATTTATTTTCAAATTGGCCATTAGTTGATCGTTCTAGAAAAATTTTTAAAAAGTATTATTGTATTTTGTTAAAGAGACTTTTTATTAAGGGCGTTGGACCCAAGTTTTGAGCTCGAAATTGTATTCTCCATTTTACTCAACGAAAATTAGAGATAAATATTTTTTCGCTCTGTAGCACTAATCGTTTTATAATTATAAGACTGCGTACAGAGCGAAAAAATATTTAGTTTCGATATTTTAAAAATAAAATGAAGAATTCAAAATCTGACTTCAAAATTGAATATTTTCGTTTTACTTGAAAAATATTTGAATTAGATATTTTCTTGCTCTTTTTGCATAATTGTAGTTAAAAGTTGAAATTCAAAAGATTTTTAGGATTTTAAAAAGATTTTGAAGAATTTTAAGGGATTTTAAGAAATTGTAAACGTTTGGAAATTTTGAGGAATACTGAGAGATTTTTAAGAATTATTTAAAAAGATTTCAACGAATTTCAGTGATTTCTAAGATTTTTGGGAGATTTTAAGGAATTTTAAGATATTTATTACTTAATTATGAGATTTCTAATAATTTTAAGTAATTTCAAGAGATTTTTCTGATCTTTACTTTTAAAGATCAGAAAAATCTCTTGAAATCACTTAAAATAAAAAAGTCTACAGGGGAAAAATGAAAAATTTAATATTTGTTGAGTAAAATGAAGAAATCGAATTTTTAGATTAGAACTAGGCTCCAACAGCCTTAACATCAATATAAACATTACATAAATATAAATTGATATCTAAATTGATTATGTCAATATTTGATTGGGTTGAAGTTTGAGACGTCTAATCTGACGATTTTTTTTACTTTTATTGAAATAAAATTTCCAAACAAAAGTTTTTAAAGTTTTCAAAACCGAAAATTTGTATTTAATTACTAATAGAAATTTACGCGGAGTTGCCCAGATTTTAAGAGATTTTATAAGGTTTCAAAAATTATTTAAGGATTTTAAGAGATTTATAATGATTTTAAGGAATTTCAAGAGGTAAAAGGAAATTAAAGGATTTTTAGAAATTTCAGGACATGCTAAGAGATTTTGATTTAGGATTTTAAAAAATTTAAGAAAATTTGGTGTTTGTAGAATTTTATGGGTTTCCAAGAGTATTTATAATTTTAAAATAATATCCTAGAATTATAAGGCATTTTAAAGAATTTTAAGGGATTTCAAGTGTTTTTATTATTTTTAAAAGATTTCCTGATATTTGAAGAGATTTTTGAAAGATATTTTAAAACTGTTTTCGAACTTTTTAAAAACCCGAGTCGAAATATAGGCTCTACTTTGACGCTTCAAGTGGAAGTATTGCCTCTACTTTGCGACTGCTTATTCTACTAGCTCCTACTTTGCATCTCCAAAAGATGTTTTCATTCTATTTTGCTTCTAAATAATCTTTAGCCCCTACTTTGAGGATCTTGCCTCTATGTTCTTTAATTTTAGTAACGTCTCTTTTAAACCTCTATTGTCTTCGTAGAATTTTTAAGTTCTCTTTTAAAGCTCTTATAACTTTTTGTATATTTTTAACTCCTCTTTTGACACTCTTTAATCTCTAAATTTATACTAATGATGTATAAAATTATGATTTTAGAGTCAGAGGAATATTATTACTTAAAAGTTCTTATTATATAATATATTTC